>WMED01015440.1:0-13651 GCA_019650415.1 Pipa parva | reverse complement strand
ATTGCCAGTATCCAGCCACTAGGGTCCAGATCTCAAACCTTTTGTAGTGAATCTGACACGTCGGCAGTAAACGTCATCACGTGACGCGCGACGTGATGACGTTCGGCCAAAACATCTCACGCCACGCGGCGCGGTGACCTCAGAGGTTGGTCGCGGTCTCAACAAGGTTGAGAACCGCTGCTGTAACTAAAAGAATTATTTACAGCGTTCTCCTTTTGACATTTAAGGCATTCCACTCTCTTGCCCGACCCTACATTTCCTCACTCTTATGTCTGTATGTTTCTCGGCATCCACTACGTTCCTCTAACAGCAACCAGCTTTGAGTAGCTCGTACTAATACTGCCCTTTCTCGTCTTAAACCCTTTTCACTATCAGCCCCTCACCTTTGGAATTCTTTACCCCTTTGTCTATGGCAGGTACATTCCCTCTCCACCTTCAAAACCAAATTGAAATCCTATCTGTCGGAGCAATAGCACTGATTCTTATCATTCATTTTATGTATAATTTTTTATATTTAATATCTATATACTGTATATCTATTGTATTTATCTATTTATTTGCTGTATTTATCTATATCTATTTTGATCTATTTATTTGTATTTATGGACCTATGACTCCACAGCTCTTATTGTCCTATCTGTGTATGTAAGTCTTCCTCCCACTTAGATTGTAAGCTCCTTGGGGCAGGGACCTCCAACCTCTTGTGTCAATCACTACCTAGCACTTAATTTGATGTACCCTTGTAATATTTTACTTGTATTGTTTACTGCACTTTTCCCTTGTTTGTATTGTACTTGTATCACTGAATTGTACAGCGCTGTGTAAATTTGTGGCGCTTTATAAATAAAATTATACATACATACATTTAAACTTTTCATATCCTTTAAAACTGGTATACAGTTTGAATTTTACATAGTGATGTTCTTTACATGATTTAACAAAATTATAAAATGTTAATAAACATATTAAACAAATCAAAAATTACCTTCATAGGATCTAAGTATTTTTTTTTACTAATTGGGCTGCTTCTACAAAAGGAAGGCATGCAATATAAGGTGACCAAATGTCAAAGAGTTTGTCAGCTTGTGTGCCTGAGTCGTCATCTCCAACCAAATAAAATAGAAGTAGTACACATACTCAGGCACCCAGGAAAACATTCAGAATTATCAAGAGCTCCGTCCAAACTCAGAGAATTGTAATGAATAAAAGGAGAGATTCACTGAATGTGCCAAAAGTTGCACTACCACCTTTTTTACTTTCAGTGAATCTCTCCTTTTACGTCATCTCTATCCAGTCAATATGAAATAGGTGGCAAAATTTTTGTAATGTTATATTTAATAGCGGTGTGGTTGATGGTTGCCAACATTGCAAGATTGTTTTCCATGCTGCTGCCTCTATTGAACCTTATAGTTTCTTTTCCTGATAATAGTTTGATGGTCTTCAGCATGAATAAAAAGTAACCATGGTGAAAGCAGAGGTATTTTTTCCCCAAATTGTTTTGTGAGTAGTTGTGTATTTTTTTTCCCAGAATATTTGTATTAAGGGGCATGACTAAACACATTGAAATAGGTTTCCTATTTGAAATGGACACCGTAGACATTGTTGGGGGTATAACAAACTCATCCTATATCGTAGCGAAGGTGTTAAAGTATGAATAATGTGTGATTTGTAATGTCGTTTTGTTGGTATTGGCTGGCTGGAAGTAGTTTCATTGTTTTGTAATGACATTTGAGAATTTCTGCTGCTGTGATTTGTGGCACGTATAATGTTTAGGCCCTTTTTATGTCTTTTCCCAGTTTAAACCTTACCTTATACTATATAGAAAGTGTCATATTTTTGTTCTTTCATAGGGCATATAAAAGATTTGGATAGTTGTCCTTTGGTGTTTTACGTAGTGTTGTTGCCGTATAATGTAAAGCTTGTAGAGTAGCATAGGGCGTTATGGTGAGTTTTGGGAGTTTCTGCTGTAATTCCTCACATGATAAGATTTTGTGTTGTTGGGATAAGAGATATTTTATGTGGTAGATACCTTGGGATCTCTTTCAGCAGAGTGTTGTTAAGTTTGCATCGTCTTGAAAGTGTTAGTTTCCAGCAAGTGTAAGAAAAAGGGAATATAAAGTTGAGACTTCAGAGATTTGATTTTTTCCTAATCTTAGACCATGCCCTATATGTGTCCCAGAATAAGGGATTTCCGTTTAGTTATGGAGGGAGTTGTTGGGGTTGTTGGGGGGGAAATGCCTGTAATAAGTATCACAGATTGAGACCGGCACACCTTTGAATCTGTATCGTAAGATGTAAAACAGATCCAGTCCCCTATATATCTATGTAGACATACTGTGTTGTATTATTTTATATTTGGAAGATTAATTCTGCTATTGAGTTTTTGTTGTTGCAGGTTAGTCATCTTTATCTTGTGTCTATGTGTTCCTTGCCATAGCTTTATTTGTAGCATGGTGCAACGGTAGAGCTTTGGACTTATCTGTGTTAATTTTGAACTCTGATATTTAGGAGAAGAATTTTATTTTTTGCAGTTATGTGGGAATTTCTTTTCTTGGGTTTTGTAATCAAATACAAATATCATCTGATCATCTGCAGATTCTATTGTTTTTGAGATGTGTTTCCAACCTTGTTGCCCTGTAGCCCGCGACAGGGAAATGATTTGTATTGTAGTTATTTACTATGATAAACATTGTGAGTTGTGCATATAAAGTGCTGACTAGATTTAACATTTGTGATCCAGATTGTTTAAATGTACATAGTCTGATAATATGAGTGAGGTATATCCTGTTGAAGCCTTTTTCTGTATCACCATTTAGTAGTATTGGAGATCTGCATGGTATGTGACTCAGAGGATATTTATCAAAGTCGAAAAGGTTTTTTAAAAGCCTATTGCTAGAAGAACAGTCTTTATTTGATTATGTCAGCATTGCCTATTTAAAAATACTTTTTTTGCCATGTAAGAAATAACTTTTTAATGCATTTTTTTATATCAAAAAGTTATTTTCGATCTTTAAAAATCCCAAAAATGCTTGATAAATAACATAAAGTGTTGCAATTATCTTCCTAATGCCTGTTACTGCATGTCTTTATTTAACTGGCTGATAATATGTTGCAGAGGATGGTCTGTAGTCTGTTAGCCATAATTCTTGTTAGTTATTTTAGGTCTTGGTTGATGAAATATATTGGGGGCGGTATGATTAGGGTAGTGTCAAATCTCTATCTTGTTTGGGTTAAAATATTATTCTAGCCTCATCTTAGCAGTTACTTTTAAATAAAACATTCCTTGGACATATATGTATCCTTGTTATTCTGAGAAAGAAGACATACTAAACATGATTTTCAGAATTCATTGACTGCAAAATCTATTGATCCTTTACTTCAAGCTATTCTTGGACAATGGAAAGCTGGAACTGCTCAGGACTTATACATACAAGCATATTTAAATAGTTTATGCTGCATGGGGTGGGTGATTAATTTTAAGAATGTATCATAAGCCTTAGCTTCAGAAAAACTAAGAATCCCTGAATTAAGCGGCTTGTAGATAAAAAAAAACCCAAAACACTGCATAAATATATTCAGTAACAGTACATTAGACAAAAATCACGTTTTTAACACGTTCTACAATGTTTCATGTAGCGTGTCATCTAATTTTTAAATAATGAATGATATAAAAGACCAAACTTTTCTTTATTATGCCCCAGTATTGTAATAGGAGGAAGATTCCTGCTTTATTAATGATTCTAAAGAAGGAGTTTTTGAAGGTCTGGGAAAAACCGTAGGATCTGTGTGTATCTGTTTGTCACACAATTCTGCCTGATGCATGCTCACACAAACCATTTGTCACGCTAACAAACTAATCTAGTCCAGGCCACTTCGGTGAGGTCATGCTAGCTTCAAATGTTGGAAAGGATTAAACATTCATTGGTCATAAAAAGGAACAGCAAAGCCCTTCATGCCTAGTATGAGGTCCCAGTAAAGTTTCACATTCCAGTCTCATGCAGTTTCAACAAAAAAAAGGCATGTCAGATAAAGAATGGTAACAGCATACTGATTGTATATAATTAGGATTTATGCCACTCTGTCACATGGATATACTTCATTTTCTCCCTTTGTTTTCAGTCAAGGTACTGGGCCTTTGTCAAGACAATGTCAATTTTATGCACATTTAAATATATGTGTGTATATGTACTGTATGTGTGTGCATGTGAGACAGTATGAAATTTAGGAAACTTTGACACCCAAGCAAGTGGGATAAGATGAAGGTTAACTTGGCCAGTCCAATTAGGGACCTTCATTAATAGGCTAGGGTCAGTAATTTGCTTGTTATTCCCCGGCATGTGTTTAAACTAGGCAGCAACATAAGTTAACATCCTTGGCCTTAATATACCCTTCCCTAGATGAATCTGCTAGGGCATAATAGGAGGCATGACAATATTATCACAAATGTATGTGTTGCCACTGATTCCAATTATTGTGCTGTATCAAAAAAATTAAACCTGGTTCTGCCTCATCATTTGGAAAATGATTCTGGGTGCCCATACTCTATCCTATGGGGGAATTCATAAAGATCTATTCAACCTTTTCAGTTTTTTCACCCTTTACCAACACTTTTTAATGCTAATTTTCAATTTGCTGAACTTTTCAATTTCGCTGATGTATAAAAGACCAATAAAACATTTTGGTTATTGAAAAAAAAAATATGGGTCCATCCAACCAGCAAGTTTCTAGGGTTTTCAGTGCAGTTCCCCTTCCATTACAGATCAATATTGATCTAGTTTTATCTAAAAAAATCATCCAACTGTGAGAAAAAATTAATAGGTTTTACCAGCCTAAAGCAAGCGAATGCTTTCCAGCCAAAAAATTTAACAGAATGTCTTTATAAATCAGAAAAAAGGCAATATCAATATATATATATATATATATATATACTGTATATATATATATATATATATATATATACACTGTATATATATATATATATATATATATATATATATATATATATATATCTTCAGCTTAACAGGTTAAAAACATTTTAAATATTCCACTATGAGTGAGTGTCAGCCACTGGATGTGTTTATGCTGCACTTTCTCTAATATGCAATCAGGTCCATGCTTGTTTATTGAGTCTGGGATGTACACATTGCTCTAAAATGCTAGTTGAGTCAAGATGGGTGACTAAGGGGGTTATTGACTAAACTGAGAATTTGACTCTCGTATTCTCAAACAGTGGATTCCCATAGCAAATCCGTGACTGCAACAATTTTAAAATCACAACTGCAACAATATTCCCATAGTAAAGTCGCAATTGTGACCTTTACACAAGTTGGTCTTTATTCAATAACCCCCTAAATTGGGATGTAGGTATGACAATACCTGTGCATAAAATATGTCCAAAGGTAGGTTCCTAATTTGCTTTGTATCTTTATCTAAGAAGTTGGTGTATTTAGTTAGCATGTTTGTATCTCTACTCTGTGCGGGATAGTAGCACTTCAAAATAAATAATGAATGTTTTTTCTGGAGTTACAAAGAAAGAAGTACTGTAGATGCAAAAGTACAGTATATTTCTTTGCGTTCTTTATAAACAAATTATTGATGAATGTTCATTCAGCAATTATTGATTTTTTGCATTTCTGGGACTTTGAAGTAGTTGCCACAAAATGACTAATTTTTTAAAAAGGATTTAATTTTATTAAATGAAATATTTGACACTTTTCAGGCTCAGTTTGTTTCCCAGTAGCAAATTCTTCAAAAGAAATCAGAGGAACTTCAAGTAACCTTTTATTTCCACTTGCAGCAATTTATCTTGCAGTAACATTTCACTTTGACAGTGACAGTAAAGAAAATCTGCCATGACCTCTATTCTGAGGCTTTCTAGAAACTACTGGTTAAATTCCATGATACAATGTCCCTGATCCATTGTATTAAAAACTAAAATACTGGGCTTGATTCAATTTATTATATCCAAAACTGGCCAGTGGTCAAACATGCTCTACACCATTTCCCAAAAGTATGTTTAATATGATTCAATATGAAGTAATATGCATTTTGGGTCAACTTTTACTCTGTTTTTTGGAGAAGTATGTTTTTTTAATAAATTTATACCAGTGGCAGTTAATGTTTATAAAAAATTTTAATATAACTTGAAACACAGTATGACCAATTCTGGATTTTTGCCCTTTTGAGTGTTATTTTTCTACTGATACTTCCAGCAAATTTTCCCATGAATCTGCCTTGATGTCATTCTCCTCCATCCCATAGACACGGAATGTGTTGGAACTTAATAATGAGACATAAGCCCAGGAGGCTAAGGATTGCTTTTGCAGATCAGACACTATGGCAGACAGTAATAAGTAAATACATACACGCATATTTTTTATTCATAATACCACACACAAACTATGCAATTAATGTTTATTTACAAATATAAAACAGTAATTGAGATTCTTACATATGGAATCTTTTTCTGCTTTGGCAAATCAGTTGTTCAGAATGATTAACATATCTTTAAAACGTACAGAGGTATAGTTTGATATTTTAACAAATTATAATAAAATCGAGATTTAAGGTAATGAATTACCCAGAAAGCTAAATAGAAAGTTATGCTTTTTTCCTCTCCTCGGAAATAAATACATAAATAAATACAAATAAATGCAGTCAATTCTGAACTGGGATTTGCTTGAATCAACTAATCAACAAATGTTTGCTCCCCAATATACTCCATCCCCTCACTGTTATTTGGTTCTATACGTTATATGGGATGGAAGCAGTTTTCCAATAGCCCTACACAAATCTGTCCCTTCTATTGCAGCTTTCAATAATTGCCAGGGGCATTCTATATACTTCCAACCCAACTACAGTACTTACTTAACCACATAAGTTAATTGTTGAGATTGAACTGACACTTTTGTATATGTTTAATCAAGTTCAGACTGTATTGAAAGAAAAAACTGTTTGATCAGCTATAAAGACTTATGTGTATGTACCATATAGATCCAGAGAAGGTAGCTGCTACCAGCCTATAGAGAGGAAGGGCACCAATCTCTCCCTCAACTGCAAGAAATAGGTAATTTCCAGCAATATTATGCTGAGGGAGGGGATAGAGCAGATATTTTTCATGTGCCAATTTGTGAGACAGTTCAATATTTTTGTCATTCATTTTATCCGTAAAATGTGGTCCATGCACCTCTAAGATTTATAGGGTCTTAGCCCGTTTCCTTGTTCATCATGCCAAAAGATGGCATCTTTATTCATTTAATAATAGCAATCATTATGACTTGAATAATAATGAAATTTTATAATGCATGAGGGTCAAGCACCATGAATCACTATACATTGATTTACAGGTACTTATAACAAAATACATTTTAAGTTAAGTGCGTTATATGAAACCAATAGAAAATGATTCCAATAATTATCAAGGACAAACAGATATAGTGCAATGAATAAAATATTTTATTGTTTGGGATAGATTTAATAAAATATGTGTATAATACAAGTACAACATGAGTACTCAAGTTCAATATAGCAAAACATTTTCTTAAGGCCTAATTATAAAGTGGAGCTGTGCAATTATTTTCTATTATGTGCCACTGTCTTTGTAAGAGTCATCTGGTACAGACAGAACATTGCAGTGGACTAAAACAGTTAAATTAAAGAACAATATTTCTGTTTACTCTACGGAGATTCTTGAGTTATTCAAAGAGACAGCAGATTACAAAATAGACTCGAGTTGTGAATGAAGATGTTTTGTCAGAATGAGAACTGACTTGTTTGTTGCACATCAGGTATTTCATATCTGTGGCTCTCAGGCTGTGGATGAGCTACAATTGCATCCCTTGAGACCCAGTGGCTGTGCAGACAATGTTGGGAGCTGCTGTTTATTCACAACTGGAGAGTCACAAGGTGAAAACCTCTGTTTTATATCATTATTTTGAATGAACTAATTCCATAGGCAATGCCAGAAAACTACTCATTAATTTCAAGGCTTAAGAATGTTTTTTTTATTATTTTACTTTAAACCAATGTATTTATATCTTGGAAAATGAATACATATAGTATTAATTCATGACATGCAACAAACAAAATGAATGGCTTTCATGATGTGGTAGTTTGTGTATATTCTCAGAAACATCACAAGAGATGTTTTCTTATTAACCATCAACAGATGTTTTCACTCTCACTCAAACTTAAACCAAAACACATAAAAAGCCAAAAAACAAATAATTATCAAACTTTAAGTTACTAAAGACCTCATAGAAACAATTTCACTAAAAAACTAGTGTCCACTTGCAAAAGATGGCACCCTTGCATCGTATCCAATGACCTTTATTATGAGTATTGAACTACTGGAGAATTCCTCAAAAGAAGTACATTTTACAGGTCTAGAAACACATAGCAACATCATATCAAAAGCTGTCTTTCACGATTCTAGATCTTGTATATTAGTGAATACTAACTGCTTCTTGTTATTAGACCTCTGGAAAGATTTCCCATTGATGAATTCCATTGCAAGAGTTTAAGTTTCAGGGAGTTATTCACTAAGGTGCAAATTCGACTGTTGAATTCTCAAAGAGCAGAATTCCATAGCAAATCTGCGACTGCGACAATTCTCCCATTGCAAAAACTGCAACTGCGACAATATTCTCATTATAAACTGCAACTGCGACAATAGCAGTCTGTTGTAACTTTCTTTAGCTGGTGAACTCACACCTATATGCAACAATTTGGACTTTAGTGAATAACCCCTGGTCCATTTCCTCTTACAGTGAAGCAGATAATATCCAGAGTCAGACTGGCTCACTAAAGAACTAGAGGATCCTCCGTTGGGCCCTAGCATTGGTGGGCCCAGGACTGAGCTAAAAGCATCTTTTTTTTAACATTTTCAGAGCAGAGGTGTCTCTCGCTAACTCTAACTACTCTAACTCTTGGCAGATCTGGAGTATTCTTCAAAACTCATTTATCATTTAATTCTGGTGTGCATGATAATATTATATATTTTGCAGGTAGGCTGTGGGTCCATGTGATCGTTTTTTCTGGTGTGCACAAGATGCCTCAGTCCAACACTGATAATATCCCATTCCCTACGTCTCTCAAATTATAACTCCCTGTTATAATGAATAAATTTAAATTTTGGAGGTTAGCAGTCTTAAAGGGGTATTTATCAACACAATTTAAACCTATTTTGCGACTTTTCTCATAACTTTGTTTTCGCTTTAACTTACTTTTTCAACGTAGAGTTTTTTTTTCGCTGTGTCTTCTTGCTAACATCACAGCTTTCTCGATAGCTACCAATTTATGAAGCAGTTATTAAACTTTTTGGTACTAAAAAAGATGGATGTAGACAAAAGTCACCGGGTTAAAATTACTACATTTTACATTGATATCAATGCAGTGTATTTTAAATTGCGACTATTTTCAATATCGGTGACTTTCTTCGTCACGAAAAATGACGGGACTCATAGAATAATGGGTTATCACCACCCTCAATCTGGTAAATATATTTTTGCCAACAAAATTTGTCACAAGGGGTTTAATAAATAATCTGGTGACTTTTTCCATTGTGACTTTTCATCTGCGAATTTTATTACTGCAACTTTCTGCTATTGGCTTTTTCGACTGCGCCTTTCTTTTTTTACTTTGATAACTATCCCTAATGTATAATTAGGTCGGATCATAAGCTGGTCAATCCATTACATTGATTTTTTAGCAAACTGATCTTACAATTGCTTCCTGCTACTGGCCAACAAATTTCCTTAAATGTTTTTCAAGCAAACAGCAAAATGCCATAAATTAAAAAAAAATTAATTTAGTCTGGGAACTTTTACTACATAATTCTCACTCTCCAAACTCATTTTAGATACTGGCGTATTAAACAGGATTGCTGAACACTCTCTGATAAAAATATTCCTACCTTTGCAGTTGCCAACCAACACCAAAATGTAATCATATGAGTAATCTAGAACTCATATTTCATTTAAAATCCCAGTGTAGAAACCTGTCCTAAAAAGCTCAATATGATATTAAAGATCTAGCAAAACACTATAGTTGTATGTTCCACCATGCAAATTGCAACAAAACACCATTCAGTACTGATAAAACTCCAGCCCATTAAAATCATATGGAAACCGCACTCAGCAGTAGGGTATGATTTCTTCAATTGTTCACTGTAAAAAAATATCTCCAGTAAACCACTCATATCATCCCAAACTGCAATTGCGGTTGATGTCTCACTGAATTCAAAGACCATGCATTTTATTGCAGTTTCATAGCATTTTGTCATGGCTTTAGCTTCATGTGATTTAAAAATGGTTAACTGGCAAGTGGGGCCTTAGCGTTGCTTAACTCAAAGCTGTCCCTGGTTGAGGAGAAAGTGACATTTTTATATTGTAAACCAGGATTTACCTGGATTACCCATACCATTATGCAAAGATCAACATTTTAACTACATTAGTAGAAACTGCAATAATATATGCCAGCACTTCCACCTGCAGCTTAGTAAAACAATGCCCAGTAAATACCACAGTAACCACCTAGACTGTCAAGTCTGCAGTGCAGTTTATCATTAAGAGGACTTTATGGGGACTGCCTGAATTGCTATTCAACATGTCTCTGCTTCTTTCTGTATATGATATTGAATGTGGAAAATTGGGAGTCATCTTGTACATGCCAACCTTCCTTCCAACCTTCAACATAATTTCTACTGTACCGCGATACCAACAGTTTGTTCCTTAATTGTATTTTATATAATGTCAGAAGTCCCTATCTTTATATATGCCACGCATTAGCTTTTCAATACTCTCCAGTCTCTGCAACAAAAACCCCTTTAAAGGAATATTAGCCCCCCAAATCTTCAATGTTAATTATCCTTTAGCTTTTTTAGCACATTTATAAACATCAATGCACTGTTGATCTTTTGATAAATGATATTTAGTTTATGTTTTTTATAGCACTGTAGCCTCAGTCAATGCGACTGACTGTTATGAAGATAGCCTGTATCACATCCATAAAGTGAGATGGACAACAAGCTCTATAATTTTCTATTTATTTTTAAATTTCAGTTCCATTACTAAGCAGAATAAATGGTTTAGGACAAAATAAAAAAAACTTTTACTTTCTGCCGATATCCCTTTAAGGATGGTTTACACAGAATTTATGCATTATACGGTAAATTATAAATGACATTTTTTATGTATACTTTATGGGTGTTCAAATCAAAGTGGAAATGTCTAAAGCTACTACATATAAGATAAATATATGTGCAATGGCTGTGTGACAGACCAAACCAGCTTTTTTACAGTTTTATTACAATAATAGAGATGTAATCAACTAAGATTCTATAAATAATATCTATTGTACTTAAAACAATGAAAATTCAGAGTTACATTTTTCTCCATATATATATATATATATATATATATATATATATACAGTATATACAGTATATACATACATACAAACACACACACACACACACACACATATACCAATTACATTAAATGGTAGCAAATTGAAAAACAAGACTATATTGATAGGATTTGGCATTGTGAAGCAATTGGGTAGCATTTCAGTTACTAAGAGAGCTAAACAGCTAATTAACACATTTTGGAATCACTGGAGTTGGCTTTGGCAATATATAGTTCCCCTTAAGACTATTATGTGTCAACATTGTCCAGATCAGAAATCATTTGGAACTGAAATATATTTTGAAATCACATAAACTCAGCTCAGAAATGCCATAATATTTTCATACCTGTTATATTAATTAATGTGTAATCATGCAGATTTCATTGCATTTTTACAACTTTAACTTCCCTTTTCCTTCTATAAATAGTGGTTTACTCCCACGAGTTGGCAAAGAGACCTAGAAGAGAATCCAAAGCTACTCAATTCAACTTGAAACAGCAGGAATAATACTGGGCTCCTTCACTGTTTGCTACCTTGGGTATGTGCCTGATATCTGATAGGGACATATTTCATGAAAATATTGGCATAACCAAATGGAAACTCGAGTGTTCTTGTTTTGAACAGACAAGCTTTGCCATATGGATTGCCTATAAAATACAAACTTCTACATGATGTAGATATTTCCTGCTTTAAAGGATCTCACAATGTACAGTATAGAGCAGAAGTTCACCTGGCTTTAAATTAGTACAAAAAAAAATGTAATTTTTTTTTTTTAATTTTCATAGCCGTATAACATAGCATACCTATAATTGTTTCCCTTTAAATCAGTACAAAGGAAAGAGGAACACTGAGTTACATTATTTTAAACTTTTTTAATTCTTCAATTCCGCTGATTTATATAGGACCAAAAAGATTTTGTCACTATAGAAAAAGATCAATATCAATAAATATAGATCGATCAACAATGGTAGAATATGCACTGTTTTCGTTGGGGTTTCTCTTGCATTTTAGATTGACATCTACATTCCTTTTTGATATGAAAACCAATTTGACTGTGTCTGAATGACCAGATCAAATCCATACGGAATAATGTTTTATTTTGCTAGTCTAAAGCAGGTAACCACTTGTGATAAAAAAAATTGGGTGCAAAGGCTTGATAAATCAGCAATATTGATATATTATATGGAAAATAGAGTTCCAGTCCTGACACTGGTAATTCCAATATACGTAGAGCTATTCTGTGTTAGTAATGTTTACCATAAACTTAGATTCTTCACCAGAACTAGAAGCCATTTAGGTAAAGTCATTTGTCATAAGAATGTATCCTGCTTCCTTTATCATATCCTCCAAAAACAATGCAGTTACATATCTACTCAATATATCCATCAGCAGCACAAAGATGTTATGTTATAAGGAAAATAAGAGTTATTATAGAGGACTGATTCCAAGCCAGCCCTAACAACTAGACTAGATTGTAAGAACTTTTGGAGTCCAGAGGGGTACAGATTATTTTTCCAGATAGAGGTGTATAGAATTCACATTATTCATAAAAAGGAAAAACAGTTGCGTAAAGGGGTGAATAAACATTTATTTACCACTTCCCCATATTTGCATATTCAGCAAACATGTGGTGAATTCAAGACTAATTAGTTGGCTTACAACAAGCAAAGATTTACGTAGCACTTCGCACCACCTTATGTGCATGTGCACAGGTAATTTGCCTATTCATCTGTTGCAGTAGTGAAATTCATAAAGGTGTATTGTGTTGCATTCGCCAGCTTTACTTCGCCAGATTAAAGTTGCAAATTAGCAGGCTGGTGGCAAGGCTCCTGATGACTTTGTGTCTTTTCTGAGACAATCCTCTGTTTAGTGAATAAGAAGTAGAGAATTGGAGCATAGCAACCAGAAGTGATGAGAATTCACTTTGACAGTCATATTCTCACTTGGATGAACAAGCCCCTTATTGTTTTTTTACAATCAAGATATGATGAATAAGAATTGATAGGCATTGCCAATTAATCACAAAGGCACAATTTATTGCTTATTGCACATTTTCCCCTGTAAATTGTTATGAGAGGCCAGATATTTAAATAATGCTATCCCAAAATTCCAACAAGGTGGGTCCTAAAAAGGAGAACCAGAATGTACGTCAATTAGAAATTATAAAAACAAAGAAAGAAACCATGTTTATTTTACTGCTGGCGAGTAAAATGTTTATTATTACTTTTTAAATGTTGCCAATATA
>WMED01015439.1:0-13651 GCA_019650415.1 Pipa parva | reverse complement strand
TGTAAGAAAGTGACTATAAATTTAAAACCACTGCGCATATTTAAATTATGTATAATTTTTGCAAAATGACACACCAGCCGAGTTATGCTCGGTTTTTTGACGAATTTTAACACACCAAGCTCAAAAGGTTGGCTGTCACTGGACTAGACTGTTCCTTTAAATCAGGAATAATACTGTCCTGCTGACTATGCTACAGTATGCTAGAGATGGCTACTGACGCAGTTCACTTCTTCGAATACACCCCAAATATTTTACACTGTTTAAAGCACCAAGAAAAATGTACTTTTATTTTATTAACTTTACCAACAAACCTTTACAATTATTACCTTATTTAATATTTTGAACCATGGATGGGGTACTGTTGGGGATAAAAGATATGTGTGGTACCTGTAAGCTGCTGTGCATTTGTGCAATTGCTACTTCAATTTTAGATCCAGAAAATAGACTTTTCTTTCTTGGGAGACTGAGATATTGTTGGTTAAATTTTTGGGCTGGTTTTACTATATTCAAAGTTTGATGCAACTCTAAGTGCTTGACTTAAAGCATGAAAAACTGAAATCATAATCATCAAAAATCCATGTGTCCAGCAGTAACCTGTCCCCCCTCCCCATTAAACATGACACACTTTTTATACCTGCAAACCATTGATGATTAGGTTGGGGGCCTTAAATAAATTAAAACAAATCAATGAAATGTATTTAATTAAATGTAATATTCCCTAACTAATGGTCTCTATATTAAACATAAAATACCTTATGCACTAAGACCCTGCCATGCCTTGCATGTGTGTGAGAAAACAGAGGTATGTTAGATAACTGAGGAAGCTGCAAAGTTATGTCTGGGAATTATAGTTTTAACCAACTCATCTGACATTGTGACAGTCTAATAAGGGTGGATGCAGCAGGCTGAGGGCAAAAGGGCCAAGACTGGGTATTGGGATAGTGGTGCAGCAAGAGCGCTGACAGGGGGGAGGAACAACTGCAAGAGTAATGTATTGGTTTCTAAACCAGTTGCAGGCAGCTTTCAAGAACTAACTTGACTTAAACACTCTGCTTCAATGTGAGAGATAATAGCTTTTCCTACCTGACCAGATCCTAAAATCTTCTTATGAGCTGAGTTTACAACTTGACCCCCTAAATACTGCAATAGGGTCATTTTTTATATTGTGTATCTTAATCCCTTGCTCTATTTCCTTTGCATCTCCTGAAGCAAATGAATCAGCTGCTATTGCATATATAGCCACAGGTCCTACTTGAGAATTTATATAAGACCAGATGATAGGTCAGCATACTTGGTACCATATATGAAAGTGCAGTATTTAGGGGATCAGTAATATAATCTTCTATCCCCCTGCTATTATATCTTAGTGTATTGCATCACAGTAGCAGTCCACCTTCCATGATAATGTTATTGATCCCACCTGTTGTTGATCTAGGAGACAAAGTGGTATTAGGTAGAGGTAGGAGAAAATTGCCCGCTTACATGAGCTTTTAGAGATGTTTTAAAGAAGCCAGGCATGACATCTGACATGCTTTGTGTTGATGAAGTGGTTCCCAGTAGTTCTAACTCTATCTGTCTCTCTACTCACAATGCAGTACAATTCACCAGAGACAGTTACAGTACTGGCCAAAAGTATTGGCACCCCTGCAATTCTGTCAGATAATACTCAATTTCTTCCAGAAAATGATTGCAATCACAAATGCTTTGGTATTAATCTCTTCATTTAATTTGTCTTCAATGGAAAACCACAAAAAGAATTGTCAAAAAGCCAAATTGGATATAATTCCACACCAAACATAAAAAAGGGGGTGGACAAAAGTATTAGCACCCTTAGAAAAATCATGTGATGCTTGTGTAATTAATAGCACTTGTTATTTACCTGTGGCACATAACAGGTGGTGGCAATAACTAAATCATACTTGCACTCAGTTGAAATGGATTTAATTTGACTCAACCTCTGTCCTGTGTCCTTGTTTGTACCACATTGAGCATGGAGAGAAGAAAGAAGACCGAAGAACTGTCTGAGGACTTGAGAAGCAAAATTGTGAGGAAGCATGAGCAATCTCATGGCTACAAGTCCATCTCCAAAGACCTGAATGTTCCTGTGTCTACCGTGCGGAGTGACATCAAGAAGTTTAAAGCCCATGGCACTGTGGCTAACCTCCCTAGATGTGGACAGAAAAGAAAAATTGGTGAGAGATTTCAACGAACGATTGTGAGGATGTTGGCTAAACAACCTCAACTAACATCCAAACAAGTTCTAGCTACCCTGCAGTCCGAGGGTACAACAGTGTCAACCCATACTATCCGTCGGCTTCTGAATGAAAAGGGACTGTATGATAGGATACCCAGGAAGACCCCACTTCTGACCCAGAGACACAAAAAAGCCAGGCTGGAGTTTGACAAAACTTACAGTACCTGAGAAAGCCAAAAACTTTTTGGAAGAATGTTCTCTGGTCAGATGAGACCAAAGTAGAGTTTTTTGGGAAAAGGCATCAACATAGAGTTTACAGGAAAAAAAAGAAAAGAACACGGTCCCTACAGTCAAACATGGTGGAGGTTCCCTGATGTTTTGGGGTTGCTTTGTTGCCTCTGGCACTGGACTGCTTGACCATGTGCATGGCATTATGAAGTCTGAAGACTACCAACAAATTTTGCAGCATAATGTAGGGTCCAGTGTGAGAAAGCTGGGTCTCCCTCAGAGGTCATGGGTCTTCCAGCAGGACAATGACCCAAAAAAAACTTCAAAAAGCACTAGAAAATGGTTTGAGAGAAAGCACTGGAGACTTATAAAGTGGCCAGCAATGAGTCCAGACCTGAATCCCATACAACACCTGTGGAGAGATCTCAAAATGGCAGTTTGGTGAAGGAACCCTTCAAATCTCAGGGACCTGGAGCAATTTGCCAAACTAGAATGGTCTAAAATTCCAGCAGAGCATTGTAAGAAACTCATTGATGGTTACCGGAAGCGGTTGTTTGCAGTTATTTTGTCTAAAGGTTGTGCTACCAAGTATTAGGCTGAGGGTGCCAATACTTTTGTCCGGCCCATTTTTGGAGTTTTGTGTAAAATGATCAATGATTTGACCTTTTTTTTCATTCTCTTTTGTGTTTTTACATTGCAAACAAAATAAATGAAGATATTATTACCAAAGCATTTGTGATTGCAATCATTTTCTGGAAGAAATTGAGTATTATCTGACAAAATTGCAGGGGTGCCAATACTTTTGGCCAGCACTGTATGATAGCATAGAAAATTAGATCCGGATACAATAAGGTGAATTTTTCCCCCATGAAAGAGCTGCAGAGAGGTCATCATTCTGCTAAATGGACCATATATGTTATGTTGTATGCTTTGTAAAGAGCAAGTATGATCAGAGAAGGTGCAGATGGACTGCTGAAGGCATAACAGAAGGCCTTTAGACAGATGTAAGTAATTAAACAGTTCAGTTTGGGAAGCCAGTAGTCATTTAAACATTTAAATGGAAAGTCTTTACCCTGCATACCTCTGATTTTTCCAGCTCAGTATAAAGAAAACAGAGTTAGAAATGGAGGAATACTATCTTTATACAGAGGAATTTAAATTCTAGAAGTTTTTAGTGTGTCTCAAATAGATTTTCAAGTCTATGTTTCAGTGGACTCATCCTCTTTATATATGTGTATTCGCTGTCTCCAGCTAGTAAGCAGGTGTCCCTTTTCTGACTTCAAACTTGCCAAGGTGGAATTTTTATTGTGCGCTGCCCCATTATGAACTCTATGAGGGGATTGGTTTACTTGCAGAGCAATGCTACAGTTATGTAAATGATGACTGTTCAGAGAGTCTTTGTCTCAAGTTATGACACTAAAAGCATATGTGATCCACATTGTTAAGAATGGAAAAAGAAAACTGTTCTATGAATTGTGGGTACGATATTCAGTGGATGCCATCAGAGTGTTACGTATGGCTAGAGTATTATTTTACAACACTCAACATGTTCAACAGTGATGGAAAAGAAACATTAATTGCTGTCAAGCAATGTCAGATGTCTGCAAATAAAACATCAGCTAAATAAATCATGAGCAAGCTCTGTCCTAGTTTGGCAAAGAGGCATAGGATATAAGATCTCTTTAGAGCTAATCCTTAAGGCCAGTGTGACACAACTAATGGTAGATATGAAGAGATCTGTTTACTCAAGAAGGCCAGGATATTTGGTTACAGTCAATTACATCATCTTCAAGTTTTATTTAAACCTCATTAACTTCTGTAAGCCTTCTTGCTGATTTCCAGGAATCTGCAGCACTTATCTCGTGCTTGCATTAATGTATTGTGTCTAATGCCAGTCTGTGCCCATCCTTTGATGAATCTTCCTTTCTCATTAGTGCTAACAGAACATTCTCCTTGGCAGATTTAGAAAAGCATTAGCACAAAATTATTTTTGCCTTCTTTTCTCTGCATTCTCTAGGAAATGCCAGCTACTTTAGGATTTATTTTAAGAATGTTTGCACTAGGATGGAGATTGTTATTCATCAAAGTCTGAACAGTCGCGTATATGCCCGTATTCACGTCCATTTGCGACTTCTCCAACTCTGTTTATTCAACTATATCTGAATTTGATGAACTCACGACTAATTCTGACGCTTACTCCAGTTGCGGATATACAGAGCCCTTTGCATCAATTTGCATGCACGTGCACAGGTAATTCGGCTATTCAGCATGCGACGGAGTCTGTTGAAGGGGCAGATTCTGCAGGGCCTACTGCTCTGAATTCACCTGTTTGCCTTTGCCACAAAAGAGTGGCGAATTGAGGGGTTTGATGGCAGGGCTCCAGTGTTGCGTAAGGCGACTATTCATTCAAAAGTAACAATGGCGACTGAGAGTAAATTAGTCTACTATTAAACATGAACTAAGCACAAGGTGACATAAAAATAAATATAATTCACTTATATACAGTTAGTGGGATATGATGAGATTGACGTCACTGCACTTCACTGGAGGAGTTCTTCTCACTCTGCATGACTTCTCATCCTACTATGCATGCGACAGAGTCCGACGCTGTCCGTTGCTTCATGAATAAGGAGAAGTGAATTCACGACTTCCTAATCATATTGACACAAACAGACGTGGAGACACTATGCAAGGACTTTGATGAATAACCACCTGAATGACTATGATTTTTAGCAACAGAAAGTATTTGAAGTCTTTAAATATGACTGGGTAAAGTCTATTAAAGAAACCATGAATTACAGATTGATTAGCTATGTTGAAAATGTTCCTGTAGTCATTAGATGTTGATGTAATTAATCCACACTGCCATCATTTCTTTCATGTAGACAAGACAATCAGTGACTTCACATGCACAGTGACACAAAATTCAGCTGTGACATACAAACAGAGTCATAAAAAGACAAGTGCTAGGGGCCTTCCTGATTTATAGGTGCATGTTTTTAGCCAGATAGGTGCCAAAAGCAGGCCAAACTGGTTGACTACAGTCCATATTTCAGGGGCTGCTGATCAATGAATACTAGTGCTCTGCTTGGAGATTGATTCAGGAAGCTAGAAGTGCCCCACTTCTGCTGACTAATGGCCTGTTCTGGGCTGCTGTGTACAGGACTGAGCTGACAGGACATTTGTGGGAGATAGGGAAAGGGCAGTAAAAAGCCACACTGTACTTGCAGTGTAGGTACTGAACCTTGATAACCAACAAGTAATGTAAACCAACCAAATGTATTAACAGCTTTCACAAATCAGGACAGGACAAATTGTCTTATCCTGTTCCTCTCTCCTTACTCACCTTCTTATATCAGCCAAACAGGACAAAACACTAAACCTGTGCAATTTTTATAGTCATCTTATGTGTAGTGCTCATAAGGGTAAGAGGCCTTACTGTATGATGATGGACATACAGATTTCCAGGGTCAGTTCCCACTTAATCAGAGTCTGCTAGGCTACTCCTGGTGGCCAGTAGTCAGTAGAATTCATGGTCCATGCTTTGTAGCTGCCTGAGTCTCACCTATAGTCAGGCTGCTGCCAGGCACAGTGGGTACCTCTGCTGGCTATTGCCTAGGAGCAGCCTGCCTAATTAAAGATGGAGGCTAGGAGGTGGCTGAATAGTCTAGGAGCAGTATAGGATGCTTAGGTCAGCCTATCCTGTGCTCATTATGAATTTAATATTTAAAAGGGCATTGGAAACTATTTGGACAGTGGAGAGTAGAGGGGCAAGTTCTGCAGGTACAACAAACAAAAAGCTAGGATATGTGATATAAACGGAATGGTCTGAATGATGCTGAATAAAATCCATCAAATTAGTCACCACTACAAGAAACATCCTGATAACGTGGGACTGATGCTGATTCAATCTTAATGTGTCCTTAGATTTACAGCTGTGCCATCTAGCTAGCAAACCTAACACAGTAACATAGCTTATAAGGCTAAAAAGGACACATGTCCAGCCAATTCATCCAATTATACTGCACTGTTAATCCAGAGGAAGGAAAAAACCCAAGAGGCAAGAGACAATTATCCTCATATTACGTAAAAAAAATCATTCCCAACTCCAAATATAGCAATCAGAATAATTCCCTGGATTAATTTAGCCTGTAGATCTAAGATTTTCAAGTACTTGACTTCTCAAGGCATGACACACATTATACTTTCAAAGTACTACCTTTTTTTTACATTTTGCTATCCAGTCTCCCTGAAGTTCTTTAATATCTTTTGGCCTGACACTTCATAACAAGTCACACTAAAGGAAATGGTCTGGTCTATCACAGTTTTAAAAATCCAATCTATTCAAAAAGCATTTTTACTTTTAATTTCTCCGTAAGAAAAAGTTCTGCAATGAGAAAAATGGATCTTTTCAACCTAACCAATGGGAAGAATGGGAAGAAGCATGGCAAAAAAAGATGTAAGTAATTGAAACCAAAAAAAGATGTCCTCCAGCTTATTCTCATCACTGCCCTCCTCTGATCCTCATGCATTATCTACTGTATTTCCTATAACATCATGTTATCTACTACTATTGACTCATTTCCTCCCCTGCAGCCTAAACCGATTCGTATTAATAATTCTCACTCCTAGCTGAGTGCAGAAACACATTTTATTAGATCCTACACACATTATGCAGAAGATATGTTTAACAAATCCCATTCCCAGGCAGACTTTCTGCATTATAGGTTTGTGCTCTCATGCCTTAACTCCTCTCTATCCCTAGCCAAACAATCCTATTACAGAACTCTCATAAATTAGAATAAATCAAATGCCCATTCTCTGTTCTCCATTTGCAACTCTCTTGTATGTCCCTTAACCTCAGGCGTGCAAACCCCCTCCCACACTCCCCACAAGATTTTGCAGACTTCTTTAGAAATAAAATTTATAAGATCTGCTACCATATTACTGTTCCTCCTAACAACACAGACATTATTTTACCTACATCCCCATATGAGTTTCTGAATTCTTTTTCTCCTGCTATCCAGTCTGAAGTTTCTCAGCTTCTCTCTTTCTCCTGTGTCACTACATACTTACTTAACACCATGCCTAATTCTTTAATTAAGTGATTCTGTCCTTGTGCCAGCCTTAACAGGCCTTTTCAACTCTTCCCTGTCCTCTGGAACTTTTCCTTCTTCGTATAAACAGACTTGTATTTAAGCCATCCTTAAAAAAGCTACACTGGACTCTGCAGGCCTTGCTAAGTACTGTCCCATTTCTCTCTTGCCTTTGGCTTCTAAACTTCTAGAATGTCTTGCCTGCACCTGCCTTAATACCTGTCTGCATGTGCACCATCTCCTGGACTCTCTGCAGTCTAGTTTTAGGCCAGGGCACTCTACGAATACTGCTACAGTATTTGTAAACTTGCAAATGATCTCCAAGTTGTCAAAGCCAAGGGTCACGTTTCTATTCTAATTCTCCTAGACCTATGCTCTGCGTTTGACACAGTCAATTACTCCCTTCTTATTCAAGTTCTTCATGTACTTCTTGGATGGCTTCTTTCTGATTGTTCCTTTTTTATCTCCCATGCTAATGACACGTCTTCTCCTGTCCCACTTAGGGTGGGGGTGCCCCAAGGCTCTATCCTTGGCCGCCTCCTATTTTTCCTCTACACTCTTTCGTTGGATAATATCATTGATGACACCAAAATTTACTTATCCACTCCTGTGCTAAAACCTGAATTATAGTCTCAAATTTCTTGGCAGTCTCCTTGTGGATGGGCAAACGCCAGCTCAAATTAAATCTTGCTAAAACGGAATTGATTATTTTTCCACCCAAACCAGGACCTGCTCCTACCTTTTCCATTCTAGTTTATGGCGCGATTATCAACCCTGTAGCCTCTCTACATTGTCTTAAGGTGACTTTTGACTCTGCTCCTTCCTTCTCTAAACACATCCACACTGCAAAAACCTGTCAATTTTTCCTTCACAACTTTGCCAAGATCCACCCCTTTCTCTCTCCACTGTTAACACCCTCATGCATGCTCTCATCATCCCGCTTGGACTACTGCAATGTTCTTCTATGTAACCTTCCAGATTCCTACCTTTCCCTGCTCCAGTCTATTCTAAATTATGCTGGCAGAATTCTCTCTCCCCAGAGGGGATAGCCTTTCTCCCAATCTCTCTCTGTTCCTTGGCTCCCCATAAGCAAATAAATCACTTACAGTGTTCTCCTTTCTACATTTAAGGCACTTCACTCTGTGGCCCCTCCCTACATTTCCTCACTCATATGCCCGTACATTCCTCAACATCAACCGTGCTTCTCCCAAAACAACCAGCTTTGCATGCCACATACTACTACTGCCCTTTCTTGTCTTAAACCCTTTTTTTTCTGTGCACCCCACATCTGGAATTCTTTACCCCTTTATCTTCGCTAGGAACACACCCTCTGCATTTTTAAAACCAAACTGAAGTCCTACCTTTCAGTGCACTAGCACTGATATTTATGTATATATTTTATCTTTAGTTATTCATGCTTAATATCTGTATTTATTGATCTGTGTTTCAGCACTTTATTACAGCTCTTATTACCCTTCTATCTGTGTATGTAAGTATTTCTCCCATTTAGATTGTAAGCTCTACGGGACAGGGACCTCCAACCTCTTGTGTCAACCTCAACCTAGCACTTAAAGTGATGTATGCTTGTAATATTTTCCTTGTATTGTTTAATATACTTTTCCCATGTCTGTATTATACTTGTATTGCTGAATTGTACAGCGCTACGTACATTTGTGGCACTTTATAAATAAAATTATACATACATACATAATCCAGTTGCTTAATGCTAGATACATTTTCTGAAATTTACCCTATTACAATTATTGTGGAATTGTCCCTATGTCTGAAATTATTGCCATCCATTGCCAACTTGTTTTGTAAGATCTTGTAAAGCCTCAATATGCAGTTTATACCTCAACTGGCTCTTTTAGGAATGTATGACACTTTGCATAGTTCTACTTTATTTTGATTACTGAGGAAATTGTATTACTCCAGAATTAAAAAAACACCAAATATCCCTATTTTATCACAGCTCATTACTTAAGTTAATACCAGTGAGCATACACATGCAACAACTCACACCCTTGAGAGCAAAAGACCATTAGACACTGAGGTTTATTACTCTGTTATCAAACAATAGAACAATGAAATAACTAGCTAGGCTCATAATGTTACCTGTGAAATGTTATGATGTGTTAGAGATAAATATTATATGAAAATGTTAACTTGTTTTGTTTGCTGAAATTAAAAATTAATAAAGTTTATATATATATAAAAAAAAAATCATCCCTATAAGATGCAAAACAGGAAACTAGAACCAAAACTGCTCTGTCTTGAGACAGAAACACTAACATTTTGCTTTCCATGTGCTTCCACCACACATAAAATACGTCTGACAGACTGGGCGTTTCAGAGCCTTAGCCAATGACATCACTTAATGCATGATACCATAATGGGGCAAAATTCTTGCCAGCACTCTCTTGGGCAAACAGAGCACTACAGGGCTGGAACATACCATTTAGAAGTGGACATTGTAGCTGAACACTAACTATATTCTATAGCTTCAAGTCTTGTTGAATGAAAGAAAACTTTAAGTACTGTAAAACTAATCTATCTAGCTTCCCATTTAATGATTATAAATGCATTGACTGTTGGACTGGCCCACCAGGACACAGGGTAAACTACTGGTGGGCCTTTCTGTAGTCTCCAACTGCATCATTATACGTTCTTTTGGGTAGTGTCGTTTAGACAAAAAAGAGGTGGGATGTAATTAAATCATAGAGACTGAAGAGGGTAATGAAAACAATAATTTGCTCAATAGGCCTGTGACTTCTTATTTCATGGGGAGCCATGTTCTCTTGTTTCTTACTGGACCCCAATACTTTAGTCTAACACTGAACGCAGGGGCGGTCCTGGCCCTATTGGCGCCCTGGTCCAACCCCCCCTGCCTCGCAACACCCCCTGCCCCGCACCACCTCCCCCCATTGCCCAGCGCCCTCCACTCACCTCCAACAGCGTTCCAGCGACGCACCTCCTCTGATGAGGTAAGGTGAATGTGACAGCCCTCTTTAGATGTTCGGGTCTTGCCAGCAGCTGCCGAATACAGCCGACAAGATCCGAAGCAGTAAGGAGCGCTGTCACATTCAACTTACCTCATCAGAGGAGGTGCGTCGCTGTTGGAGGTGAGTGGGGGGTGCGGGGCAAGGAGAAGGGGTGTCGCGGAGCAAGAGGGGCGCATGTGGGGGGGAGGAGGTCAAGTTTAGAGATGGGCGATGTGGGCGACAGCACCTCTCAAATAAATTGCTCCCTGGGCCATCACCCACATCGCCCATAGGTAGAACAGGCCCTGACTGAATGTATTGAGGAACATCCATTACAGTCTTGGTGCAGTGAGAAAGAAAAGCAAGATGAGTATAGCTAAAATGCCTGTGTTTATAATACCCTAAACATACATTCTACAGGCTTCGAAGTAAACAAGCATGTTTCCCCTTGTTTCTGCTCTCCCCTTTTCTTTTCCCTTACATGTTATTCATGATCTTCTACTTATCCCCCCACTCTTTACACTTACCAGCTTTACAGTTCTTAGCAGCTTCCCGTGTTGTTACATATTTCAAACCACTGGGAGATTGCCTGGTGTCCCAGAGGTCCATTCCAACACAGTATGAACATAAGGAAAATGTTACTTACACTAAATCTTCAAAAAGGTACAATGTGTTCTTGTAAGTGGTCTATGAGGAAATGCATAGTATGTTTACTGTCGAGTTAAATTAGCAGGAAACTTTTCTAATCACATTTAGAACTTTAAGTAAAAGAATCCCTTTATATGTCATACAAATATTTTAGATCCTTTTATGGAATTTATGGGGGGATAAAACTGTAAGAATCTGTGCAATGTTTCACATACTCACTGAATGGAATTCAGCAGCTGTGTTGATCTTCATAGAAGATATGGTACCAGATGCAGGTAGCAAGGAATCCTATAAATAACACTCCAGTTTACACAAGGGGGGGATATTTATAAAAATGGTCAAAAAGAGGGAAAAAAATTTGTTTTCCCCTGATTTTTCCTCTTATCAACAAGTTTTTAAAAAAATATAGCTATTTTTTTTTTACTGATAGCGCCAATTTTTAACGATATTATTGAAACATCAAATAATTAATATTGCTCAAGCACTATTTTTTTAACTTATTTATTTGTGACATATTAAGATTAAAGTGTACAAACCTTGCAATACTTGATATCAAGTATATACTGTACATACCAAGTACGTATACTGTATACTTGATATACATATATATAGTATATAATGCCTCTTTTTTGCCTCTGAACGGCTGTGATCAAGGCTCAAGAGGGGGGCCGACACATGAGCTGTATACCTTTTGCATCCATATATGTTTTTAATCATGAATTAATAAAATTTTGTTTGTTTTAATTAATTTCAAGACCCAGGAGTGTGTGCCAACTTTTTTGCTTTTGTTTGTTTGGTTGTTTTGGGACAGCACCCGGGCATATAATTATTTGAGCAGGTGTGCTTGGATTTTTTGCTATATATATATATATATATATATATATACTGTATATATGAGACTTTATGTTTTCCTCTACTGTCCAACAATTGCTACGCAAGAAATCAATAAAGAGTGATTTTTACTCATAAAATAAACAAATAGTTTGTCTAATTTTTAACAATGTATCGCCAAGGCTAATATTTTAGAATTAATGATTCTTAACTCAAATGGTTAACTATATTTTTACTTAAAGGAACAGTCTGGGCAAAATTGAAAACAATGCATATGTTAGTAAATACGAATTACTAACTTTTATTAAATGCATTTTATTTTCAATTTTGCCCCTAAAATGAAATATCTTACCTGTTTAGAAGCACTTCCGTGTTTACGATTCCATCTTCATCTGTGCCGCGGACTCTAAGGTGTCCTGGAGCTGAAACCCTTCACAGCCGCGATCTTCTACTTTCAGTGTGCAGCCCGGTACCGGCATCTCCTAATAGTCACATGGGAGAGCGGTGTATCATCAAGGGGAGACGGGTTGATGATGCGCCGCTCTCCCATGTGTCTATTAGGAGATGCTGGCGCCAGGCTGCAAGACTGACAGGAGAAGAGCGCGTTCAAGCTCCAGGACACAGTAGAGTTGGCGGCACAGATGAAGATGGAATCGTAAACATGGAAGTGCTACATAGCACTTCTAAACAGGTAAGATATTTCATTTTAGGGCCAAAATTGAAAATAAAAGTTAGTAATTTGTATTTACTAACATATGCATTTTTTAAATTTTGCCCAGACTGTTCCTTTAAACAGATTATGTTATTTTTAGGTAAATACTGAATGTTTTGTTGCTCAGGTGCTAATTAATAAACTTTTTCTGCTCAGTTAAGCTACAATTTATCAGTCAAAAGGATTCGCCTCACTAGACCTGGTGAAAACCATTCAGCCCTGTGCTAAACGCTAGCATCTAAAACCAGATCTAATATATCAAAAGCTGCAAATTGTTACTAAACTAACACAACTACAGAAAAAGGGCAACAAAGTATCCCAAAACAAACACTATCTACGACAATGTATACTAAACAACAACAAGAAACTACCCTAATCTACTTTAAAATCCACTAAAAATATTTTTTTTGGCAACTAAAGGGTTAAAATAAATAAGATCACATTATTTCCATAGAGATACTGTAACATTAGTGCTATTGGAATAAATTTTTATTTAAATTAATCCTATCTAGTGGGGGTCCCTAGGACCTCCACTTTTCCCCCAAACATCACTCCGATGTTAGCAATCCTCCCTACAAGCTACTTTCCATCCCCCTACCCCCTACCCCCTTTCCTGGGGGGGTAGGAGGCATGTTTAAGTAAAATGAAGGGGTCCCTGAGACCCCCCCCCCCAACCCTGACCCAGCGTCAGGTGAGGGAATCGCAACTGCTAGGAGTAGAACTGTTACAGTAGTGCTATGGAAATAATTGTGTTTATTAAATTAAATGCTTATACACCGGATATAGATTTGTAGAGCTAGGTGAGGGTGATGCTGGGAGTGCTGTGGGGGTCTTATGGACCCCTCACTGTAGGGGAGCTTAGTGGTTGATTGATAGCTGCAGCCAATGCTGCATCACTAAGTATTATTATTATTATTATTATTTATTCTTTCTTATATAGCGCTACTATTTTACGCAGCGC
>WMED01015438.1:0-13653 GCA_019650415.1 Pipa parva | reverse complement strand
TGCTAAGGCTGAACCGTTTGGCTGGTGAAGCAGATCTCACAAACTTTGACTAAAATTACCGCAGCATGAGGAATCCATTGATCTACTAGGGACTCAATAGGTCCTGAATCCCCCTCACACAAAGATGGAGATGAGGAACAATTCACGTTTCACTCCATCCTCATGTAGATTAAAATTGAGGGAATTTCGCAGTCTTTAATATCCTCAGTTGTATTTTGGATGTTCCACTGAGATTAAAGCCTTATTTACCACTTAGCTGCCTGGAAAATTAGAGATCCCATGTTATCTCCCATTGTAATAGCCAGACAGCATGCACACTGACTGTGGTTCTGTCATCCTGCTGTGCAGGAGGGTGGGTAATGAACTACCCTGTTTTTCAACTTCTGGGTTAGCACAAAAATGTAGCACAAAAGCAGAATCATTTTTGGATGTAACTTAGTTAGATGTTCTAGGAGAGGCTTGGCTGCTGTGCCCTATAGCTCCAGATCTGTCAGGGTCACTCTCTGAAGGACGGAGTGGTATTCATTTTTGTATTCTATTCTGCTTGTCATCCTGCAGTGGCAGAAACTAGTTGCAAACTATTTAGCTATAGTTGTTTATTTGGCAGATTCTTGGTAAAGAAGCCTGACTTACTGCACTTTTCTGACTTATTTTCTTTTCTTCTCAGCACAACACAATGGAGTCGTTATTACAGCGGGGAGAGAAACTGGATGACTTGGTCAGTAAATCAGAGGTTCTTGGATCGCAGTCTAAAGCCTTCTACAAAACTGTGAGTTATGGCCCAAGGAACATGGATTTTGGGTGGATAAGAATACCAACAAGGTTGGAAGGAAGAGCATTGACTACTCATGATTGGCTTAAAAGGGACCCTGCAATTTCCATATTTTAATGTTTGTTTTATGAATCCTCGTGTTGCAACCCATTTTATTGTTGTTGTTTTTGCAGATTTGTGATAGGTGGTGTTGATCAGTTAAAGGTTTATTCTGATTGGGATTTTTCTTTTACTGCATACATTTCTCATAATCATTGATTATAAGTGATTCAGCCACTTTTATTGCAAACAGATGCATACAATTAAGCACACATCCATGAAATATCCATAGACAAACAGTGGTAGTAGTTTTGATCATACTAAAGAACAAAGTCATAGGATGCCACCTATGTCACGAGTCATTTTTTTGTGAAATTTCTGATCTGCTAGATCTCCTGCCATCAACTTTGAGTGCCATTATTGTGAAGTGAAAGGTTTTAGGATTAACGGCTCAGTCATAAAGCAGTAAATTGTGTGAGGCTATTGAGTGCTGAAGTGAGGGGTGCATGAAAATCAGCCTATCTTCTGTTACATCGCTACTTAGAGAACTGACATTGGCACAAGACATGTACTTTGGGAACTTAAAGGAACAGTCTGGGCAAAATTGAAAAAAATGCATATGTTAATAAATACGAATTACTAACTTTTATTAAATGCATTTTATTTTCAATTTTGGCCCTAAAATGAAATATCTTATTTGTTTAGAAGTGCTATGTAGCCTGGCGCCGGCATCTCCTAATAGTCACATTGGAGAGCGGTGCATCATCAACCCGTCTTCCCTTGATGATGCGCCGCTCTCCCATGTGACTGTTAGGAGATGCCGGCGCAGGGCTGCAGACTGACAGGAGAAGAACGCAGCTGTGAAAATTTTCAGCTCCAGGACACAGTAGAGTCGGCGGTACAGATGAAGATGGAATCCTAAACACTGAAGTGCTACATAGCACTTCTAAACAGGTAAGATATTTCATTTTAGGGCCAAAATTGAAAATAAAATGCATTTAATAAAAGTTAGTAATTCGTATTTACTAACATATGCATTTTTTTACAATTTTGTCCAGACTGTTCCTTTAATGATATTGGTTTTTCAGTCTAGCAGCTGCATACAAGCACTAGATCTTTATGCGCAATGCCAGATATTGGGTTAAGTGGTGTAAAACAAAGGAGCTGTGGAAATGTGTTGTCTGGAGTGAATAAACCACAGTTCACTATCTGGCAGTGTGATTGACAGATCTGCGTTTGCTGGATGGACACTACCTACCAGAGTTGATGTGTTAAGCTCTAAATTACTAGAGGCATATTCAAGTATGTTGAAAGAATAATCATGGGTAAATCATGAAGGGGAATGAAAAACCCATCAAATTGAAAAGGAGTTTGACAATCTTAACTAAATAACAATTAATGAAACCTTTCAAATCTGAAATACAAAGTATATTTCGAAGACAAAGGGCAGTTTTCTAGCTAATTGAGTTTCCCCTGTGTTACTAAATGAGACTGTGCACTAACTCTTCAAGAAGATTTATTATATTTAGCAGTAGTATGATATAAACATGAATGGTAGCGAGCAATCTAAAAGATTATTATAATATAATCAATAAAGATAAAATTAAATCCAAGGTGCAACTAATGGGGGAAAAGTTAAAGAACATGGATAAAGGAGAAAACAGGGCACGCTTACATAATGCGTACTAGTCTTTATTAATAGAAAAACACCTAAATGCAGTGTAAGGAAAAAAGAAAAGTTAAAAACACTTAAAAAAACAAATGTCCTACTAGAACTATAACACTAGTAAGGGATGACTTCAAAGAAATAAATAAATGTTATGTGCAATGGTAACATTAAACTTAAGATGAAAAAAATCTGTACCTTTTATAAGCCAAGAATAGATAAGATCATAGATATAAATGATCAAGAAAATAGAAGCCATGTGTGTTTAATGCTGTAAATGTTACCGTCTGTTAGTCGGTACAGTCAGTAAGTCATCCTCCAAAAGTCACAGAAGCGCTGAAGGTAGTAGTTTCAAATTCTTAAAAGTGGATGAAAGAAGGCATGCCTCAGGCCAGACGCATTTCGCCCTTATAAAACAGGGCTTCCTCTCGCGGTGACTTTTAAGCTAAAGTCTTAGTAGGACATTTGTTTGTTTTAAATGTTTTTAACTTTTCTTTTTTCCTTTCACCGCATTTATGTGCTTTTCTACTAATAAAGACTAGTGTGTACTATGTAAGTGTGCTCTGTTTACTCCTTTATTCATTTAGCAGTAGTGTGATTAGAATCCTTATGGATGGAAATTAAAGTCCCGATGTGTTGAAAGTCAGCAGTACTGATTATTCTGTATTGGAATACACTCTGAGAAACGCTGACCTATGGCAATGAGCTTGACTCAGTACAAACTAGAAATTGATATGTTGACGAGACGTCTTTTTGTCTTTTTTTTTTTTTTTTTTGCACTGCATTTTTTTACAACCTAGTCCTAAATGGGCTATTTGGGTTCCTAGCAGCTTTTTAGGTGGTTACAGGTTAGATTGTGGATTGCTTTGCAAGTAGAACCATGTTTATCTTACACATTGGAGTGCCTTGTTATATGATGGTTTTCAGATCTGTAATTTGTAATTAATTGTTCATTTAAAGGCTGTTTGACAATCGAATAGCTAAAATATTCACTTTCTTATAAAAATGGACCAAGGCAATTGACGTCCTGAAATAGCCACCGAACGGCTCCCCATAGCATGTAATAATATTGTAATGTAACACACTGAGAGTATTGCTTCCAGACACTAATTTGTGTGTCTTGCATGACAGTGATAGCTGAACAGAAAGGTTGAAGGGTGATTTGGGACTACTTACTTCCATTATTTTGCTCTATCGTCCAAACTGATTCTTCTTTACAGCTGATTTGCTTGTTTTTCATACTAATCTTCTCCTTTATTGTCTTCCAATCCATTTCTTTTGTCTCCAGGCACGGAAGCAGAACTCTTGCTGTGGGGTCATGTGATGTAATCTCAACTGGGAGGCCAAGCGGATACCAGACAATGAATAAGAACTCTGATGTCAGGGGCTGAAACACTTCTCTTTCAGCACATTGCTCCCACTGGGACCTATGGTAGCAGTGTCTGGAGCTGTTACCTTTCCCCCCCTGGAAAATATACTCTCTCAAGTGCTAATGAGGGTCTCAAACCACCATCCCCTCAAAGTCAAAATTGTCTGTTGATGTGTGTCAGATTTTTACTGCAGGATCTATCCCTCCCTGTTCATTGGTAAGAAACCAGCAAATCAGAATATCTTAAATGAGATTTTGTATGGTAATTTCCTTTTACAGTCCTCCTGTATTACAGTGTCGTCAGATATATCGGTGTTAACCAAGTTACTACTCAGCAGGAGAAAAACTTTCAAACCATAACATTACAGTTAATATATTTGAGAGTAACCCCATTCACTTTAGGCATTAGCCCTACTCTCTCCTCTTTTAACTATTGCATATATATGGATACTTGTAAACATAATGTGTTTTGTGTTTCATCCACTTATCTGCTAAAGAATCCTAAACTGCATTGCTTCTATGCAATTGGTTTTAAGGGCAATGGCAATTTGCCACTATTTAGTTAGATTCAACATCAGTAAAACACTTTGAGAAAGTTCCCCTTCATTTATTGCTGTGTATCACTTAAATTCCACTGCAGCCATTTATTTAGTGAATGGGTGTGGTCAAATGGAACCATCCATACTCTTATTAGCAAAAACTTGGACCAGGAAGTGTACAGTTAAACAGCCCTTAGGGCAAGGCAACACTGAGTTTTGTCACTCTAGAAACCACTGGCGAACAGCCCTGCAGAACCTTCCTACTGAAATACCTGAAGTACCACCAGCGGTACCGCTTTTGTTACTAGTTTCACAGTGGCAAAATGTATCTGCAGTTGTTTGCTTGTTGTGAAGCGCCTCTGGTGACAGAGTTGGAAGCAGTCAGTGGAGTGGAGGGCTCTCCTGAGCCTTCTCCTGTGTTTTTCTGCATAGTAGTGGGGCCTTTCCCTTAGGGAACGCATTTTATGCCACTCCAGGAAACCCCAATGGTTAACTCCCTTTCAGTCAAAATACAAGTGCAGAAAGGGATAGCTCCACATACAAACTGTATAGAGTGTAGATAAGTTATTATTGTAACCCTGTGTATTTTTTTTTTTGCCTTTTGTTTTATTGATTTTTTTTTTTTCTCCTGTGTTCCCTTCTGGCAAAATTGTATTTTAATAAATATTGGCTGGAAGTTTCTGTATCAAATGCTGAAAATAAGAGAACAAAATGTGCATTTCTTGATTCTTCTAACTGTGCATGAGTGTTTTATTTAATGGTCTAACACAGAGGTCCCCAACCGCCGGTTGGTGGTTTGCAGCCGGTCCGCGGCAGCGGCGCTCACTTCCGACTTCCGGGTCTCCGGCAAGGCAGAGGAAAGCTCGGGGTATTCTCTGAGAGAGAGAGTGTGTTTCTGTGTGTCTGTGTCTGTGTGTCTGAGCTGTAAAGTAGTAGTTCTGTGAGGGGACAGTGCCTGAAATCATAACAGCATTAATCAGCTTTATCTGCATGATCCAGATCTCCTGATATGCATGTTTAGGGGCTGCCTGCATATAATGAGTTGGGACCTTTGGTACCCAGGCTGATGTCCTCCTCCCGAGTGAGTATGCAATTGGGAAGGTATGGGATTTGAAACAAGGTCTGTGGCAGAGTATGGAACTACTATAACCCCTGCACATCCTCTTCAATTTAGTAAAACTCCAACTTAAGTTTCTTATATATGTTAGTCTCCTCAATGGGGATTTGCAACATGCATATTCATCTCAATCAGTGGTGTCACTAGTTACTCCAGGGCCCAATCAGTAGGGACAAGTATGCACTAAACTCCACCCCTCCATAACCCTGCACCCATATGACCAAAGATCCACCCCTGCCCCACCCCCACCCCCACCCCACCGGGCCATGGAAAACTGGTCTTGCTTAAAGCCGATCCCTGGTGCAAAAAAGGTTGGGGACCTCTGGTCTAACAGCTTGTTGCCAAGTATGCAGTAATTTACATTTGTTCTGAGTCTTACGAACCTACTCCTGTTTATTTTGGGGATCAGGTTGCCTCTTTATCTCACAACTTCATTCACTTAGGTTAAAAAGTAAGTTCATCTGGAAACATTTTGATAACCGTTTCTGCTTCATTCCCAGTTTAAAAAGAAAAAGGAATGCAACGGTTACAAAGTCTTTGTTATCATCATAATTCCTCCTATTTAATTTAATTATTTCACATTTCTTTTTTAAAACTGGGACTTAAAGGGACATTGTTGTCAAAATGTTTACTTTATGCCTGAAAGGATGTATGATGTCTAATTAGTCATTTAAGAAGAATTAGTTTATAGATCCTCTTTGTGTTTGTATAGGACAGAGGTTTTCAACCTGGGGGTCGAATGACAATTTGCCAGGGGTCGCCTAACACCCCTCAGGTTTGTCACGGATTTTTGATACAGATTTGAAGTTGAGACCGTGACAATATTTTCTGTAGTAAAGTCGCGACAATAATTCTATAGTAAAGCCGCGCCCATGACAATGTTCCCATATGATTGTGTGAATAAGATTGAGAACTACTGGTATAGGAGAATGTATTTCATGGTCTTCACTGCAAATGAGTCTGAAATAAGGAACATCATTGATTACCTGGATCACGGTTGCTTTAAGTTGAATCTAAAAGTAATTGTTTTTTATATAAGACCTCTTTATTTGAATTGGTTCTTGCCTGCATGCGTTTCAGAAATTGCTCTCCACAAGGCAAGCAGAAATCAGCTCAAAAATGTGACAATGTTAATTCCTCTTTACTAAACTTTGAACTGAACATTAACTCCAGGCTGAAATATTTTAAAAAATGTTTGTTATTGCCACAGAATGCAAAAATCAAAAAAATTGCCCCTTATACAGAGTGTGCTTCTGATTGCCCCTTATACAGAGTGTGCTTCTGATTGCCCCTTATACAGAGTGTGCTTCTGATTGCCTCTTATACTAAGCCAACTGCTGACACATAGTTAAAAAAAAAACGTTTATGGAAGAAATTATACTTGCAGTTTGCTTCCATTAATTAGGTTTTCTGAGAGCTGACATTTTCCTCCCCCTGATCCCCCTCCTCTTTCTGTTCTGAAAGGTAGGCAACAAGAACAAAAAGCTGCCTGACTGCTATTGGCTAAGCAGTGTGCTGACCCTTTGGCCGCATAAATTAAATTGGAATGCAGGAGATTACAGAGGGAAAGCTGACTTGTGCATATGTGCTAAGTAGTAAGTAGGGCAAAAATGTCCTGGGGAGGGTACCTTTTCACGGAAAACTGGCCAGTACACGTCACACACACATTTCCTGGTGCAGGAATTTATCAGTGCCATTGACTCAATCATTCTGCTTCAAATGAAACCTCTACTGGGGAAAAACGCTTCTCACTAAGGTATAATACTGCAAATGTAAAGATGTAATTTGACTAAAGTTCTCCTTTAAACACCTATCTGTGGTTGCTAAGGTCATTGTGAATGCCTTGGATTACTCATAATCCCCTATTTAACAGGATTATCCAAACTGCAGTGCTGCTCATCCCTATTGAGATCAATATTAACATAACAAGATTTTCATTAAGGCTTGAGAAGGTGCATTTACCAGGGAAAGTGTTGTATTCTCTGTAAGAGATTCCGTCCTAGTTTTACTGTCACCATAGTAATGCTCTCAAGTCCTCTGACATGTAAATCACTTCATTTCAGTTTGTAACATTCCAAGAATTGTCTATTAAAGGAGCCTTTTTATTTTTTCCTGCTCACATTGTCTCTCTGAGCTACATGGAATCTGTTTTTTTTTTTATTTCTTCATGATTCTATTTGCCAATCTCGTTTCATGTGGGAGCAAGTGATGGGGTGGGTATTGTTGACTTTGGTATACTGTTCCAGCATTCAGTTCTTTTACTTGAGTAAAGTCTTGTTGCCTAGTGGATTAGATCAGGTGTTCTCCAAGCTTTGTGACTGCACAGAGACTGGGCATGTTCTACTTTCCCCATTACAGAAAGCTTAGCCTTGCTGTTTTGTTGCAGTTTTACCACATTAGGTTAAAACTGAAACAAAATGCCACTTGGACCATAAAAATGAAATCTATGTTAATGAACATGAATGAGCCACTCCAGGGAAACCAGGGAAAGGTACACATCTGCATTTCTCCATGGTTTACCTCTAATGACAGAATGCAAAGAAGTCGCACACGGTCACCTAGGCAAAGTAATGGCTAACACAGAACTGGAGTCGAGAGAAAAATGCAGGCTCGCTTAAGTAAGAAGGATTAATAAATGAATTTTCAGCAATAAAAAAAGTCATGAGGGGCTAAATAACTATTGGTATTTTGGCGATATATCATTATTTTCGGCCTAATGTAAGGTATATCAATATATAAAACGTTTGGATTTTTTGAATATATATATAAATAGCCCCCATCGTGAACTCATATGCACTGAAAAAAAATATCATCCAAGTCTCTCGATTGGGATTGTAAATCCAGTCATCTGATGTCTGCTATTGTTGTGAGTAGTGAACCACGTCCTCTGGAACCAATGACTGGATCCACCTCTATCAGTCAAGAGTAGTTACAGCAGCTGTAGTCAAGTGTTTCAGAAGATCTGGTTCACCCATCAGTTTAAATGCAGTTCTGAGCCCCTGGATCCAATGACAGGTAAAAATCCCTCGGGCTGCCCAGAGGTAAGGCTTATTTAGGATGACCGCCTGCTTCATGCTTTAGTTAAACATTGTGGTGGTTATTGACAAAAGTGAGGCTTCGACTGACGAATTTTCAAATGGCGAACTCCCATAGCAAATCTGCGACCGCAACAATTTTCCCATTATGAAGTCGCAACTGTGACAATTTTTAAGTTGTGACAGTGACAATATTTCTATAATAAAGTTGCGACTGCGACAATATTCTCGTTATAAAGCCACGACCGCGACAGTAGCAGCCTATTTAGTTAGCGGATTCAAACCTTTACACAACAATTCGGACTTTAGCCAATAACCCCCTCAGAGTCTGGCACCCGAGTTAACAAAGTAAAGTGCACAAACTAGTTTTAGCTGATGTTAAAAATATGTATAAACATTAGGCAATACCACTTCATCCTGTTTAAGTATCAGGATTACACAAGTATTGGAAACTGGGTCATACGAAAGCATAACTAGGATTTCCCAAAAGTCCTAGATTTCTGCAAGTACAAGTATTCATTCACCTGATCCATCTATTGTGCAATGAAAATGTGATCTTAAAGGAACAGCACCATTTTTTTCAGAAGACAATTCAGCATAATTTCAGTATGTATAAACTACAGTGGCTGATCTGTAGTCATTTATTGCCACAAAGGGCAGCATTAACATTCCAGGTGGCGTGTGCCTTTAGTTCCCCTTTAATATAGTTGCACTGAAATTGTATTTCAGTGCAACTGAAAATTCCGATCATGCGAACGGAATCGAACGAAATTCTGATCATGCGGTAAAAATTACACAGTTAATAAATTTCGCCCTAACAGTACTACTGCGTGATCAGCTTCCATCTCACAATCCAAAATGCACCTCTCTTCCTCCCTCTGTATGTAACATATATCATCACAATTTACCCGCCCCTTCCTCATTTCAGTGAAACGGCTCATGAAGCATATGTGTAGATTATGTTTTGTTTTTTGTTTTGTGCATGGAGAACAGTATATCCTGGCAAAGTTTGCATTGAGATGATATATTGTAATCAAATCGCTTTAACCTGGACATTTTTTTGAGTACCTTTCTTTGTGTATGATTATATTAATAAAGGTCATATTACACTGTTTTTCCATTTATTGAGTTCACATCAGTACAATGGTCAAGCTGTTGAAAATTAGTCCCTGAAGGAGTTATTGATTATTACCTGCTGGTGAGCTTTCTACCACTGGGGGAGTTGTAACAAAAACACTTCACCCCCCCCAATTGTTTTAATTCTGCACTTGCATGAGATTTTACCATTTTCAGAATTTTCTACTTTGTACGGGTTAGTGGTTGTTTGAACTGGACTGGAGCAGCACAACAATTTCACTTTATTTGACTTTTAAGTACAATTATTTTATATACTGATTTATATTGTTTTCCGTTTCTTCCAAAGTCCCTCTGATTTTTGGATTGGGATTTATTACTTCCTCCTCTCCTTTACCTGCTTTCCTCATCAGCAGTTCAGTTTGGAACCTTAAGTCAGGAATTAGAATGAAAGGCTTAAGAATTATGAGCAACCAATCAGAATCTTGCAGGTGTACAACCTTATAAAGCTGCTGCCCACTAGCTTCTTTATAGTTTTTTTTTTTTTTTCCCAGAATTCTCAAGTCTGTAGATGAAGTAAGTAGCATTATATTCCACACTGATCAGCTGATGGGGTAGTAGGAGTGAAAGGCATAGCTGAAAATAACATATTTTGCAAAAATTTTTATCCTTGTGATCCTATACTGTATTGTTTAATGCAATTTCCCATGTCTGTATTTTAATTATATTCTGAACTGTACAGCTCTGCATATGTTTGTGGCGCTTTATAAACAAAATTATACATACAAACATAATGGCACTTAAATGCTTAAATGGGCAAATAATTGTTTGAGACTGTTTTGTTCCTTTAAGTGTTGAGTATTCCAGGTGACTCTCCAATGCAATGGAAGGTGTCCCAACATCTACTAACCCCCCAACCCCCCAGGAGTGGAATCAATCTAACGACACAATACCACATTGCCATATGTTCTGGATTTTTGAAAACCATGCATTACAAAGGACAAAATGGGTACTATGTTATTAAGGCTCTTTACCAGTGTTTGCACTGACTGTAGCAACCTTTGCTAGGCACTATGCATTGCATTAGGCTTGGCTGGGCACTAATCAGTGGAAAAGACTTTTCTGAGCCATTTTTACTATAGCTGGGAGTAGGGTCCTGTATGCTGAACAGTAAGACTGTAATGCTCTGTTCCACTGTATGAATACACTAGGTGGCGCCTGTATCACACAGGTAGTGTGTTCCCATAAACCGAAACCTTAATCTACATGTTACATTTGTTTCTAAAATTTCATATTTATGGCTGTAACACAGGCTGTATATATATAACAAGAAGATGGACTGAATCAGGCTACAGAGTCATAAACAAACCATTGTTTTCATCCGTGCCGATCTTTACAGAACTGTCTGATAAGAGACTTGTGTGTATTTAAATAGCAATTTTATAAAAATTCCACAACTTTGATCAAGAACATATTTCTCCTGTGATAGATAACTGTTGCCAGCAGTGAAATAGGACTATTAAATAAAAGCTTATGGGATAGCTTACAATGACATCTGCAGTCATATTCATGTGACACAACTGGCTGATGCTACTAACAGCAATTCTTAACCCCTCCTAGAGCTGAATGGAGTTGCATTAAAGTGGCATGTTTGTCTACGCTTGTAATTTTAGTGTGATATTTTCCTGCAGTTTTTGTGTGATTTTACCATCCCAAAGAAATGATATAGTACTATGTGGAAGTTGCAGCTACTGAATAGAAGTCAAATTGTATCCTGGATATAAGCAGAAAAATCTCTGCTACTGTTGGAGTCGCAGCTACATTGTTGCACGTTGAAGTGAGTGCTAAGGTCAGTGGCACACTAGATAGTGTTCCACTACGAGGGGGTTATTCACTAAAGTCTGAATTGTTGCGTATAGGTGCAAATTCACCAGATAAAGACAGTCGCAATAGGCTTTATACTGTCGCAGTCGCATCTTTATAATGAGAATATTGTCGCAGTCGTGACTTTATTATGGCAAAATTGTCTCAATCTTAACATTAAAAAATTGTCACAACTTTACAATGTGTAAATTGTAGTGGATTTGCTATGAGAATCCGTTGTTTGCTAATTCGACAGCCGAATTCACACCTTAGTGAATAAACCGCCAAGACTTTCAAAATACCTTCATTCACTTATGCTGGATGCTTTGATATATCTGTACAGATTATAGAACTAGCTAGATTTGGCATTTGTCATAATTTCCTGTTATATTACTAATGCCTCATTCTGACTATCAAACATATTGTTTATATCAAGGTTATAATGTTTGTCTGTTATATAAAAATGCTGAATTAATTATTATACCAAAAATAATGGAATCAGTTTGTACCATACTTTGTGAATAATTATTAATAGTTCTGTTTAATAAAATATATAATGAATAGAAGACCCTCATTCACTTATATTGATGTCACCAAGATACATCTTAAAAATAAGCCTATTGTATATTTTACCACTGAAAAACATTTGTGACTGGACTTTAGTGTGAAACTGCAATTACAATGAGTGGGGGACCTGCACAAGTTAGTTGCTGGACAGAAATACTTGGGGAAAATATCCTCATAACAATGCTCTGAAGTCCTTATTGCTATGTTAACATAATTAGGGCCGGTCCGGCCCTCCAGAATTCCAGAGAGTCCTCCCGTGGGCCTCGGCATAAGGGGGGCAGGCCTGGTGACAAAATGCATTTCTTTTAACAGTAGCAGGTCCCTAGCTACATTTAATTACACTAACACACTTTTTTAAAAGAACAGTAACACCAAAGATTTACAAATGCTTTAAATCAGCGGTTCTCAACCTTTTCTTGGGGGTGACACTCGGCGCTGACGTCACCGCATGATGACTTTTCAGCCGAACGTCATCACGTACGTGCATCATGGGGTGATGTTCGTGCGAAACTTCATCCCGTACGTGCGTCACATGGTAACGTTCGGGCGAAACGTCATCACATATGCGCGTCACGTGGTGACGTTCTCGGCCGACGTTACCCCGCAGGAACCCTTATAAGAAGGGTCCTGCGGGAGCTTCCGGGTGCCGCAGCGGTTCTCGATCCCCGTGGGACGGTTGAGCGACCCCAGCTGGGGTCACAACCCACAGGTTGAGAACTACTGCTTTAAATGCCTATATAGTTACTATATATTCAGTCTGTGCTTCCAAAAGTTCTACATTGTGTCTAGAACAGCGGTTCTCAACCTGTGGGTCGCGAGGCCGTCCCACTGGGGTCGAGAACTGCTCCGATACCCAGAAGTGCCCGCAGGAACCCTTCTTATAAGGGTTCCTGCGGGGTGACGTCGGGAACAAACGTCACCACGTGATGCGCGACATGATGACGTTTCGGCCTAACGTCACCATGTGACGCGTGTACGTGATGAAGTTTTGGCCGAACGTCACCACGTGACGCACGTACGTGATGACGTTCGGCCGAAACGTCATCACGCGCAGCGCTGTGACGTCAGCGCCGGGGGTCGCCGGCCGAAGAAGGTTGAGAACCGCTGGTCTAGAAAGTATAATATTTTGTTTTGCACTCAGGCTTTAGGGCACACTTTCTGTATATGCTTTATGTAAAGCACCATAAAAAAAACACTGGACTGGATGAAGTCTGTTTAACAACATGGCTGCTATCAGTAAAGAACAGACAGTGTGTGGTAATTTTTTTTTTTTGTGTGTTACTGGTCCTTTATCAGTATATGACATCCATTCTTCTAAGCTAGGAATGCCTGTGTGTGTGGATCAAGATAATTTGATCAGGGAAACTGGTAGAGCCACTATACCCCATATCACTAAGATGCAAGCTTCCCTTTCTAACATATTAAAAGGATTTCCCTGTGTGTTTAGAAATTTGGCTTAAAAATATGTATTTGATTACACTGGAATATGCCCAAAGAGAAATGTGATTACAATGTACAAATATGAACAAAATCAATGCAAAGAAGCAGGTATTTACAAACCCCAAAATCAGAAAAGTTGGCACGTTGTCTAAATCGTAAATAAAAACAGAAT
>WMED01015437.1:0-13653 GCA_019650415.1 Pipa parva | reverse complement strand
CTCTATACTACAGCCGCTACACGTGGTTGCATGCAGTTCGACTTACGATGCAAAACCGTGCAAGTCAGAACGACGCGTCGTAAAAAGCGTCGTAACTCGAGGACTGAAGATTTTCAACTGAGTTTTTCAATCGGATTTTAAAAGGTAGCCATACGACTAATGTAAAGTATGGCTACCTTTTCAGCAAAAAATCCAATTGAAAAACTCAATTGAAAAGTTTCTATCAGTAAATATCGATTTTAAAAAAATGGTCTATATTTACTGCGAGAAACAGCTGAGATCTAGCGGAATAAACTCGAAAAGACGAAATCGGGTCTTTTTGAGTTAATTAAATTTCGCCATAAGAATTTAGTATGTAATAACTAAAAACAAAAGAAACATGGCAATCAGTTAGAAAAATGCTTGTTTGGAGATGAATTTTAATAGAACTCAAAATTGCAATAGTGAATACACTTTAACGGTTAAATTCTCTCTTTGATGAATAAGCCCCATTATATGTTTTAATCCACCTACCCATGATCTTGTACTTTAGTTTATCTGCATGTTTGGGAGTAGTAATGGTGTGAATTGTGTGTTTAAGTATGTTCTGTGTGCATTTGTGGGTTTTTTGTATGCATTTTGTGTATACATACACACATTTTGAAAATATTTTTCCTAGCTAGTTGCTCGTGTAACATTATTATTAATAATAAAATTAGAATTAACTTGTTCTTTAATTTGGGAAAAGGAGCTGCATTAAAATATTCTTAAATGCGCCGACTCTAGCAGTGAACAACTTGAGCTGGGGCAAATGATACTGAAATACGAGAGGTAGGGAAAAAAAAAAGTATTAAAAAATAAATAAATAAAAAAAAATACAGAGAAAGTCTGGCGCCCATTATCTGCCCTGCTTCTCTATTTAATTGCAGACTAGATCTAAAAGTGACCTTGTTTAGCTTCACTAGCCTTGAGGGATCATCAAGCAAATCATTGCTATGACATGATTCCAAACACTCTTTACTGGAGATGTTCACTGAACTACAAGAACAAGTTCATAAAAGCAGAACAAGCGTTATAACTTTTATTATTCATTTTTCATCAAATAATTTTCATTTCATTATGTTTTATGTTAATAATAGAAATGCAAGTTATTAAAGTTTAATCAAGATTACTTCATATGGTTGCTAGTGCATGTTCATTTAGAAAACCAATTTCTAAGGACACTGGGGCTCTTTCTTTAATCTGCCCCCCCATTATTTCCCTTAGGGTTTTGTATAATGTGTCTGTATTTGCAGTGCCTTCAATTAAAACTGAATCACTAACTCCAGATGTTGCCTTCCACGCAGGCCAGAATCCTAATGAAACCTGTTCGGTAATGTAGTCTAAACCAAATGTAAGGTGACTGGGATTGTGCCTTTACAGGAAAATATCTGTAGCCATTACACAAGCTGGGTTCATACCTCAGTGACAATCTATTTGAGTGTGAAAGCCGGAGTGGCAGGGAAGTGTATTATGGTTGAACTTTTTCTCCTCCAGTTGAATTCAGGTTTTCCAAGGCAGCAGGAAGAACTTTTCTGTGTTTTACCTGGTAAGGTTGACCCTACCAAACATACATCGGTGTCCAGGATTCAGAGAGGAGTTAAAAGGGAAGTATAGTCAAATTATATCTTTACATATGCAGCACTATACCTTAGTGAGAAGCGTTTCTCCCCAGTAGATGTTTCATGTGACACAGAATGATTGAGTAGGCAGCACTGATAAACTCCTGCCCCAGGAAATGTGTGTGTGTGATATGTTCTGGCCAGTTTTCCATGAAAAAGTACCCTCCCCCAGACATTTTTTGCCCTACTTACCACTTACACCTGTGCACAAGTCAGCTTTCCCTCTGTAATCTCCTGCATTCCAAGCTTAATTTATGTGGCCAAAAGGTCAGCACACTGCTTAACCAATAGCAGTCAGGCAGCTTTTCCTTCTCGTGCATAACAGAAAGGAGAGGGGGAGGAAAATGTCAGCTTTCTGAAAAACTAATTAAGGGAAACAAACTGCAAGTATTATTTCTTCTCCAACATATTTTTTTTTTAACTATTTGTGTCAGCAATTGGCTTAGTATAAAGGAGTTTTATATGTATGTGTGCAGCTATATCAGCACTATAGTGCCCCTTTAACTATATAGGTGAAAATGTGTCTAGTGGCGTCAATGTAAAAAAAAAAAAAGAAGCAATTTGCATTCTTTTATTAGGAATTTAGGATTCACTTTGCATCCATTTTGCAAAAATTAGTGTTTAAGACCAGACAAACTTTATGTATGAAGCTTAAAATGATTATAAGACCTATTATATTAAAGTAACATTAACGCCTGCCTGAACCCTGGTGTTAGAGAAGCAGATACACATTTGTGTAAAAATTTTTAGCAATTCCTATTTTGCGTCTTTTCTTACACTACTGAATGGTTTGTGTAAAAAAAGTTAGCAAATTGTTCGCAATTTCAGTTTATGTCCAAAGGTTAGCAAAATGTTAGCAACTTGCTTTGTGTCCTTTTTTTTATGCTAGTGGTTGGTTTGTGTAAAAAATGTTTACGGATATAACTAACATTTGGACACAAACTGGAATTGCTTACATTTTGGTAACATTTAGTGTGGAACTAGTCAAATGGTTGGGGGAGCAGGAAGCAGGTTTTAGCCAGTGAATCCCCTAAACATAGCAACAACCGCCCCTTTAACACCCAAGCAGACAGTTAAGCAGCAGTTTTCCTTTAAGCACAATTCATGCAACATTTAATGTAGAGAAAAAAAAAAAAAAAAAAAAAGTTATGATAATGAAAATAAACAGTTTTACTCACAACACCGGTAGCGATGCTCTGGTCACCTCTGAGCAGTGTCTGATACGAGAAATAGCAGACTTTATCCAGCAGAAGCCTTTTGTCTCTCCATTTAGCAACATCAGCACAGCATAGGAACACAGGGAACAGGGAAGCCTTAGCCCTGACCTCAGGACCCTGACTGCAGGATATCCACCTCACTCTCTGGGGACTACCCCTTCACTTACTCCTGTTGCAACTTTGGGCTGTCGTTCTCCTAGCGTCTACACTGGCACGCACTACTGCACCCTATAATAGTAACTACCCCTACACTTACCTCTAAGCTAGGGCCAGTCTTCTCAGTCTTCTTCCACAGAACTGTAACATCCCCCTAGGGCCATCTACCCCAGGAATGTCTTCTCTCTCAGTAACACAGCTATAGCAATAGCTCTGCAGGACACCTTTTGCCCTAGGGCACACCTAGAGGTCTCCTACTCCCAGGTACCCTTTAACATAAACCAGTATGTCTCACTGTGTAGAACCTCCCCTCCAGCAAGCTTTTACTAAGATACAAACTCTCTATAAAGCCCCTTAATTAGTAACTCAGCTCACCTGAGACTGGAGAGATTTCTGGATTAACTCTTCCAGTACTGGCTGCTGCTTTCTCTATACTCTATGCTACTCCATTATGCTGCTTCATTATGCTGTTATTCAGTAAAATGGAAAATATACAACATAATACATATTACAATAACTTTACAATACACCACTTTACACAAAATCAGGGACATTCTATCCCAGTCTGCTACAATTTGTACACAAACAGGAACTAATAACATTGGTGGTTAAATGTAGTCAGGTTAGCAATTATCTCTATTCCTGTATTTAAGTGCTCATTGGCCTACTTAATGTTAATTGGGCTCCCTCTAGTGTCTGGTTTTTAATATAGTACTTTGTGTAGAGTAATTAATTTCAGGCAATGTGTTAGTCTACTTTATTATGATGTCACAATCTCCGTGACATCATCAAAGATGATATTAACAGAATGCTGTATGCTCTCTCTTTTAAGAAAAGTTTTCTGGATTCTTCTGTATCCAGAATGCAGAAGTTAGAGAAACATTCCCAAATACAACACTTATTTGCCCGTCTTCTTGTCACTGTTAAATTAATTATTTTTGCAATATATAATATTTACTTATGTTCAGTGGTTTTCCCAAGCCTCTTCTCTCCCTTTTTAGGGCAGCAGATACTAATGTCTTTTTATTTAATAAATAAAAAAAGACAGAAACTTTATCTGTGGTGAGGTCTAAAAACTTGGAGGCCTTAAGCAGCTGTTGTTTTTGCCTAATGGATGAGCCAGCCTTGGCACTTCAACCAAACTATTTTTTGTTAAGCTGTTGACTAGAATTAATTAAAAGCAATGGCAAAGGAAAAACTAGGTTTTAATGGTAAGGAGGACTTCTGTGATAAACACCACAGAACTGCAGAACTGTTTCCGTTTCTGTATCCACTTACTGTGCACTGTCCTTTATTAGATGCAACCAATCAGCACCTGGCATCCACTGGTATATGGGAACCAGAATTATGATTCGTTGCTATGGGTTTATAGCCCTGTACAAACTTCGCCTCTGCAAGCACGCAATATGCAGATTGGAAAAGATAAAGTAAATTGAACAGCCCAGTGAACTAAACATACAGATACAATTTAATCAGGATAAAAGAAGGTGTTTGAGGTTGCTGATAACCCTAAAAGCTTAAGGAAAAAAAACAAGCAAAAAACAAGTATGATCCCTTATGATACTAACGTTTGATGAAGGAACATGACCATCTGAATACACAGAACATTATATTTTACAACCAGCCAGTTCTTTTCTACATTGAGCTGATTTGCAAGCTAAAGAGAAATTGGTGGTGCCACTTTACACTTCTTATTGTAATACCCCCCATCTCAAGTCCATGAGACCATCATTTACACTGTAGAACAGAGGATTAAGTTCATTCACGTAGGGAAAAAAAAATGAAGTTCCAATGGATTTAAAGTATTTTACTATATATGCCTTAACAAGCTTCACTTGAATTGTGGAGGGCAACACCTCCCACACCATTGCCTTTCAAATTGGAAATTCCTAGACACAAAAGCATCAGCCCACAGGACTTCTGCAGACAAACAATCAGCCTGCAGTGCTCCACTGGGCACAAGCGCTTTGGCAAGGAGCCCTTCAATATCATTAAAGTGTTTATAAAAAAATGTTCATTTTTGGCCAACTTTTTTCAAGGCCAGGCATCCACCCCCATGTCTACAATGGAATGTGTTAATAATTTGCTTTGTGAAGATGAAAGGCTCTTTGATAGCAAAAGCATAAACAGATTTACTCTGCACAGAGGTCCCACAATAGAAGCATAGTTTCTGTATGATTCTGTCAAGTTACATGGATAGTGAGAAGTCACATACACATCAATCGATATACTTTATCACTTTGTCCAGCTTTCATTTCACAGTCTCTCCAAATAATAGTAATCTGGAATAAAATGCAGAGTGAAACTGCTGTATCTAAGGGAAACCGGACTTAGTGATAATAAGGGTTTCACTTGAATCCATTTCTCGGGATAGTACCAACACATACAGTATGTTATTGTTTGAACAAAATATTATTTTCCTACATATTTAAACTGACTTATACTAATGGGTGCTTCTAAGCTGCTCCACTGACAGACCAAAAGAACAAATGCATTATGAGCACTAGGGGTGCTGTGGCTATTGCGACCTATGGAAAAGCACTTACAAGTGTGCAACAACTTTAACGTGAATGGTGGATTTTCTGTTGTAGCAGCATGCTGGCCATATTTGGTACTGGTTATTTCTACAACATGCAACTCATTACTATATAGTGTATAAATGCATTATACCTCTAATTCACAGCCATTCACGCATATGTATAAATTATAAATATTCAAATGAAAGTAATGTTTTGGCAACACTAGTAGTGCATACATGCCAACATCAGCGAGAGGTCTATCAAATATTTACAGTGCGAGGTTGTACTAAAATCTATCCAGACATGCGTTAATGTAACCCTATAGTGGCGGTATTTACTAAAACCCCCCACTTTAGTACATTCCATAAATCAGCATAGAGACATCTCAAGGGGGTGAGCCCCGCTTACATTTGGAGTAGGATTTATCCAATGAACATAGGTGTGCATACAAATTAATAAAGAGGCGCCAGTAGTTCTTTTGCAAACAAGATAACCACATTTATTAACTACACACATATATAAACAGCAGCAGGACATATAATTAACTCAGCCATAAATATTATACGCAAGATAAAAGAGGAGTTTCAGCATTTACACACATAAATGCAATATATACATAGATCATCCACAGGGTTATCAATATATTTACCACCCAGGAGTTACATCTCATCCTCAGAGTCTCACACACTCTCTCAGAGGAAACAGGATTCAACAGGCTCCCAAATCTCTCATGGGTTGGACTTCTCAGGGATACCTTCTCCTTACAGGGCTCTCCCTAGTCCCTACACCTGTCCTAATGAACCCTAACTGTGTATCCCAATGCAGGTAGGGAATACACAAGGCCCCCTAGGCCACTTCACTCCTGGTGGGGTCCGTTGCTACCCAGATAAACAGGCCTACACTGAATTCTCACCTGCTAGGGTGAGCTAACAGTAACTCTGCTACCTGCTATCTGGGTCCCTGTGTGTCTGCCACTGGACTTGGGGAGACAGGGATCTTTCTCCTGCAAGCACCCCCAGCAAAAGACAAAGCTGAACAGTGAACACCTTTATTTGTAAACTTCCTTCAGCATGGCAGGAAGCAAAAGATACATTTGCAGGCTAGGCCTGTAATTAGACACCACCTGCACAGCAAGTCACTGCTGCATAGAAACTCTTATATAATATGTTGAGCCCTCTAGAGCTAGATTAAAGGACAAGTACCTATTTACGTAGACTAGGAGAGAACCCAATAAGGGGATTTTCACCAGGGCTAGAATATTAATAAATATAACTCAAAGTAATCTTACTAAATCACCCCTGTATATAAACTTGCAGATATCTGGCTTGTAAAGGTAATAAATAACAGTCTTAGGCTTACCTCCCACCATAAGAAATATGAATGTAGAAAAAACTCAATGGGTTTAGGTAATTGACAGTAGATTATAGTAAGGAAATACCATAGTCAAGGTGTATGGGGGGTTGAGAAGAATTGAAAGGAAAAATAATGTATTTTAGGAGTTTATACAAAGCCCCCACACTTTGCCATATTTTGATAGACAACCACAGTTAATATATATAAATTATATAATCTAGCCAACCCTGCTAATACAGACCTCATATGCTGACACTTCTTAGCCCCTGGCCATGAGTTCATACCAGTGAGCAAAAGAGCAGTGTTTGGGTTTGACCTTGCCAGTTTGCTTTAGCTACATAGCATGTTTGTTCTGCTTGAAACTATCCATAGGCTTTGAAGTGCGTTAGCCATTCTGGCATTGACTTGGATATACAGTACATTAAGAAAAGTCACAGTGGAAAGAATGCAATGAACAATCCTTGTTATGTTCATTCCTCCTACTAGGAAATGTGTTCCTGTGTGCCATACCTGCTATTTTTTTCTTCATATGCTGGCAAAGGTTTCCTTTTATGATAACATTCCTGTTTCATTTTTTGTATCAGGCTCCAGCCCCCAATAATGTACCAAAGCTAGCCCAAAGGCAAACCACCTGCAGCCTATACCTCTCTCGACACTGGTCATCTGGGAGGGAAATCAGAACGAGACTTCTTCCTCTAAACCAGCAGGACTCCAAAGGACTTGAAAGCTCCTTGGTAGGGACCCATCATGAACCAAGGAACAGATAACAGGGCTGGGCCTAGTCAAGGAATCCTACCCTAGGAGGCAGACTTCATTTTATGAAGGAAAATAGTATCCCTTACACATTGTTACAAGCACCCTGGTAACTCTATTTTCTAAGTTAATGAAAGTTTGTAATGATGATGGTATCATGCTGTAAATGATATGGTAGATATATTGCTTAATTTGAAAATGAATACTGTCCCTTTCTTCTACCTTTCTAATACTTGTCTGAATCTTTCCATTACCTACAGGAGAAGGAGACATTTAGGTTGGCAGGTAGAAGCGGCTCTAAAAATCTGTGTATGGAAACTAAATAAAGAAAACAAGTTTCTGTTTGGGTCGTTGGAGAACAATGAACATCAAAATGTCAAAAATAATATTAATGAATTTCAATTATTCTGCTTCAACCGAGGAAGAAATGTCACATTAAATGTTCATTTTTTTGCTGTTTCCTGTCTGCTAATATATTTAAATTCATGCAGTAGGACAATAACTGGCATTGAATGTTGGGTTTCTCATAGTCAAACTTTAACAAAGAGGACACAGCATGATTATGGGCTTGTAGCCAGTGTGTCACAGAAGAAATACAGAACAACTGGATAAAACTGCAAAGGCATTTTCATTATTTCTTTTCAGAAGTAATGAAGTTACCAACTTAACCAAAGTTTTATTTCCTTTCATGTTTTGGATCCTTTGGAAAAGTAAAATGGTTACTGGTATAATAGCAGTAATTTCAGGTTTAATGATCGCAGTGTCTAGATAGAAAGTCTAAGGTAAGGGAACAAAAATAAATGAAATAGTAAAGAATTATAGGCAAAAACTCAATCTTTAATCTAAAGCTTAAAGGAGAACTAGGCTAAGTTGGGGGGGGGGGGACTTACCGATAGGTCTTTTATGTTTTAGTGCAGGGGTCGGCAACCTTTTGGGCTGAGGGAGCCATATAAGTGCAGCTCTGCTCAGCCCTTTAATATCATATGTGACGTCAGCGGCTCTGGATTGGCTAGCAACCCAGAAGCGCTACAGCACTTGCCGGCAATTAGCCAGCAGACTGTAACAAGCGGTGCTTGCATGTGAGCACTGCTCTTTACAGTCAAAGAACCAGATGTGGCCATCAAAAGAGCCACATCTCGCTCAAGAGCCAGAGGTTGCTGACCCCTGCTTTAGTGCTTCCTCATGCTTCAAGATAAAGGCAATGTACTTTTCTTATGTTGTAGCATCACAATCCTCTTCTGGTTTATGCATCTTCTTCAACATTTGCAAATTTTTCTCCTGTGTATGTTCAGTAGAAGTCTGAGCATGTACAGTAGAAAAAAATCGCCGATGTTCAAGTGGAAGCAGGAAATGTATTGTGGTGCTACAATAGAAGAGAAGAACACTGTCTCAATTTTGAAGCAAGATGCAGCACTGGAGTGAAGGAGGTGATCAGTAAGTAGTTTTCCCCTCCCCCCTGAAGATTTACCTCTATACAAAAATGATCTTAGTTCTACTTTGCATTGAAACATTTTTTTCAAATATATTCTAGATTTTCAAGATCATTAATCCAATGTGTATTATTTATTTCCCACAATAATTAAAATATGAATTATTCGTTGATATGATTATTCGCTAAAGCATAGTGGGGTGAAGGTGCAGATTTGACTTTACCAAATAAAAGTGTGGGATTTATCTCAGGGTTACTGTTATTATTCTGAGTACATTTCACTCAGGGTATGGAAAAGGCAGTGGCCAAGTGCCAAAAAGACCTAGGAAACATCTGTCATTGAAATTATTGTAAAGACAATTGTTAAAATTCATGTGACTACACTCTGCTGGCTACTATAAGACCTGGAATACACTGGCGCATAGGTGCATGTAATTAAAACAAAAAAAGCATGTTGCGAAAATACACTATCACATTCCTCTGGATGCATTTTTACATATAAATAATAGCACTTGTGCATCGCTTTTCTTCCGTGTGTGACCGCTATTGTTCAATTCCTATTGCTACTAATCTGGTCGCATTGTTTGCACTGCGCTCCATACACTCAAAAAAATGCAACATGAAGTGTTCCAACGCATGTTCCTCTCTAGGAGATGTAAGTATGACATTGAACGTGCAACAGTCATTACTTTAAATGATTTTTTGCGATTTATTTTTTCAGTGTTTTTCACAATATGCTTTTTTTTTTAACAAAAATGATGCAGACCTATACCCCAGTGTGACCCTGGCCTAATGCAACAAAATGGGGACATTGTCCATTCTTCTAATAATTCATACCAAATTCCAGTATGTTGTCAGTAATATAGAAATAGTCAGGGGTGGTTCTGGCCCTATTGAAGCCCTGGGCGAACCGCCCTTGACCTCCCCCCCACGCCTCCGCCCCGCAACACCCCCCACTCACCTCCTCCAGCATTGCACCTCCTCTAAGCGCTTCTCCACAATGAGGTAAGTAGAATGCGATGGCGCTCCTTAGATGCTTCGGGTCTTGCCGGCAGCTGCCGAATCCACAGCAAATAGAGCCGAGAAGACCCGAAGCAGCCAAGGAGCGCCATCGCATTCCACTTAACTCACTGTGGAGAAGCGCTTAGAGGAGGCGCATTGCTGGAACGCTGGAGGAGGTGAGTTTAGCTACCTATGTTAGATGTGGGCGACAGCGTCCCTCAAATAGATTGCGTCCTGGGCAGTCACCCACATCGCCCATAGCTAAAATCGGCCCTGGCAATAGTTATTGTGGCATTGTCTCCTTTACGCAGATCCACGAGAATATGACATCACTTCTCAACAATACACCTATTCACAGCTTATTTGCTACACTGCACCACTATTAATATTTGTCTTAAAACATTTAAAAAGTATTAAAAGAGAATTTGTGACTGACTCCACTACAGTGACAATTCACTAAATAGTATATATTCACAACTGACTTGGGTACATTACAGGGGAATGGTGCAAATTCACTCTGATCAATATGGCCCAATATGGTTTCTTGTTTTGAGTTACTAATTGTAATAGCAGCAGGAGAGATTCTACTAAGCATTGCTTGGGCCACTGGCCCATGGAGAAGCTTGGGAATTCCATAAGTAATAGTTGGGGAACTAAAAAAACAAATAATACTAATATATTAGGAATATTTTTACTTTTGGAATATACATTAAAAATAGACTGCGGTTCTCCATTCATGATGGGTTATTTACAAGCATTTCATGAACATGTATTTGCCAGTTGAAAGCTGTATACTTTGCATTATTTTCTATTGGGTTCACCTTCCATTACAGATGATATTAATATCCTTTTTTGATGGGAAAACTTTTTTTTTGACTTTTTGCTAAGTGAGAGGACCAACTCAATAAGGAATAATCATTTTAGCCAGCCTGGGGCAGGCAAACATTTTTGGGCAAGAAAATTTGCTTTAAACAATTTTTGTAACTTTTCAGTTTTTGTAAATATCCCCTTGGGGGTTATTCATCAAAGTCTGAACAGTCACATTTGTGTCCATTCGTCACTTCTCCATCTCTGCTTATTCAACAATCTCTGCGATGTGATGAATTCACGACCAATTCTGACGCTTACTCCAGTTGCAGACTTACAGAGCTCTTTGCATCAATTTACGTGCGTGTGCACAGGTAATTGGGCTATTCAGCATGCGATGGAGTCTGCAGTGGGTACTGCTCCGAATTCACCTGTTCTCCTTCACCAGGTCAGAGTGGTGAATTGAGGGGTTGATGGCAGGGCTCCAGTGTTGCGTAAGGTGACTATTCATTCAAAAGTAACAATGGTGACTGCGACTAAATTAGTCTACTATTAAACATGAACTAGGCACAAGGTGACGTATAAAAATAAGTATAATTCACTTATATATAGTTAGTGGGGTGTGATGAGACTAACACCACTACTGTTCACTGGAGGAATTCTCCTCACTCCGCATGACTTCTCATCCCACTATTGTGCGACTGACTATGATGCACAATGCACGTGACGGCATCCAACGCTGTCCACTGCTTCATGAATAAGAGGAAGTGAATTCGCAACTTCCTAATTGTATTGATGTGAACAGACACGGATACATTATGCAAGGCGAATTCGTACTTTGATGAATGACCCCCTAAATGCTAACTGTTCTGTTATGCCCCTATCTACAGCACACTATTAGTCTTTTTGGCTTTCTTGAATAATTTTTTCTGGCTGATTTTGATGAATTTAATTTAGAATTCAATTTGAGGTTTTATTTTTTTTTTTATTTCTAATTATTTTTTATTACTTATTTTTCTATTTAAGTCCTGTAATATCCTTGTTCCAGACTGTACCTAACTCAGTGGCAAGTTAATTTATCCAAACAAACAGGCGACTATTTAAAAGTAACTAAAAAAGTTTGCAACAAGAGTAAAATCATTAGAAAACAAAAAATGGATACTATTTGCAAACTGCCTTAGAATACAATTATCTATATCATGCTAAAAAATAATTCCAAGGCAAACAAGCTCCATAATTCAGTGACCCACAATTTCAGTAAAGTTTTATAATAGAATATTAATTTTACTTATACTTACTTATAAATAACTTTAAAAAATCCTTAATTAAATCACACCAATTAAGAAAAGGTGAAATAGTGTCAACAAACCGCTCAGAAAAAGGCATAATTATGCTGCACAGTGTTCTGTTTTCAACCAATATAGTGCTTTAAATTCTACAGCAACCAAAGTCTTTAGCAAATGGTAAGAAGTACTGTACTCGATAGTAACCTTTAGCTTACAAAATAAAGATCAAACTTCAACATTTCTTCCAAAATCAAATAGGGAAGTTTCACTTGAACATTCCAAAGCATTCTAATTGTTCTTTCTTCTGTTGACTTACTTTCTTGGCTAGCCAAGTGTTTCAACTGACCTTCAGCTGATTTCTGTGGTCAAGAACTCATGCTTCCCCTACTGATGAAAAGTTGACCTTATTCTAAGGCTAGGTTGACAGGAGCATATTGTGCGCAGCGAAAATCCACAGAGACAAACGCTAATGGAAGAAAAGTGTTCCCACTAGCTTTCCATTGAGAACGTATTACACTAGAATGCTGCCTGCGGTATTTCTTTGAGCACACGGAACACGGCGTATTTTATGTGACTAAATTAGTTTCAATAAGAATTTATACACTAATAACGTAATGCAATATTAATCTAACACATTAGAGGACATTTCTTCGTATTGTCGATATTCGATTACCAGCTACTGAAAGGACAATACAGAAAAATGCCCTCTAATGTATCCTACTCTCACTTGGATTTAGTTGAATCCATTCCTTTGGTCTGAAGAGGATTTTCTTTATCGGCGAATTTTCTAGGTGTTTTTTCCCTGCTTTTTTGCTATTAAAAAATGAACTGTCAGTGGAAAAACGCAGCACATTTTTACGCTGTGTGTGATCGCAACTGTTAAATTCCTATTGAAACGAATCTACATAAAATATGCCGGGCTCCATACACTTGAAGAAATAGCGCTGATAGTGTTCTAGCGTAATACGCTCTCAATGGAACACTAATGTGAACACTTTTCTTCCATTAGCATTGATTTGATTTTCTCTGGCGTTTTTTCTCAGCATATTTTCGCTGGAGAATTTTCTTTAAAATACGCTGCGCACAATACGCAAGTGTGAACCAAGCCTTAGGCTATGGTTCAACATTTCTTCAGAGATCAAATAGGAAACTTTAACTTGATATCCCAAAGCATTCCATTTGCTGCTTCTTTGGTGACTTACTTGCTTGGCTAAGTCACATGTCCCAAATGGACTACGCCATTTCACAGTTCTCTGAAAAAATGTGATGCAAATCAAGAAATAATGCATTTGACTTTGGTTTTGAAAAAACTATATCCACAAATTATTTATCAAGTTACATAGGTGTTATTATGGTGCATCAAATAAGCTATATAATCTTAGAAATAATTGAAAGTGATTCTTCAACATTATCTTGATACTAGACAGATCTAAGCAAAATTCAAAAAACTTTTCCGGCACTCCAAAAACGTTTAAAATGGATTTTATTGAA
>WMED01015435.1:0-13653 GCA_019650415.1 Pipa parva | reverse complement strand
CAGCCCTCTAAACCCACCCAAACCTTTCACGTGGCCCCATGAGAAAAATAACTGCCCACCGCTGATATACTGTATATATATGTTTTTAGAATTATTTGGTTAGGGTAAAATGGGTGACTGACCTGGCTGACATTAATATCCCTATAGGACCAGACAGCTATTAATAACCCTATAGGACCAGACAGCTATTAATATCCCTATAGGACCAGACAGCTATTAATATCCCTATAGGACCAGACAGCTATTAATAACCCTATAGGACCAGACAGCTATTAATAGCCCTATAGGACCAGACAGCTATTAATAACATTATAGGACCAGACAGCTATTAATAACATTATAGGACCAGACAGCTATTAACAACCCTATAGGACCAGACAGCTATTAACAACCCTATAGGACCAGAAAGCTATTAACAGCCCTATAGGACCAGACAGCTATTAATAACATTATAGGACCAGACAGCTATTAACAACCCTATAGGACCAGAGAGCTATTAACAACCCTATAGGACCAGAGAGCTATTAACAACCCTATAGGACCAGACAGCTATTAATAGCCCTATAGGACCAGTCAGCTATTAACAACCCTATAGGACCGGAAAGCCATTAACAGCCCTATAGGACCAGACAGCTATTAATAACCCTATAGGACCAGACAGCTATTAATAGCCCTATAGGACCAGACAGTTATTAATAGCCCTATAGGACCAGACAGTTATTAATAGCCCTATAGGACCAGACAGCTATTAATAACCTTATAGGACCAGACAGCTATTAACATTATAAGACCAGACAGCTATTAACAACCCTATAGGACCAGACAGCTATTAACAACCCTATAGGACCAGACAGCTGTTAATAACTCTATAGGACCAGACTGCTATTAATAACTCTATAGTACCAGACAGCTATTAACAACCCTATAGGACCAGACAGCTATTAACAACCCTATAGGACCAGACAGACAGCTATTAATAGCCCTATAGGACCAGACAGCTATTAATAGCCCTATAGGACCAGACAGCTATTAATAACCCTATAGGACCAGACAGCTATTAATAACATTATAGGACTAGACAGCCAAAACAGAAAAGCCAACTGCTTAAGACTTTAAGGGGGAAAATTATAATGATTATTTCTACAGTTTTCATTCATTTCACAGTTTTCAATGCTTTTCAGCCCTACCTTCCAATTCGTTGGACTTTTTAGTTCCACTGATTTATATAGAACCAATAAAAAATTGCTGATGATGAAAAAGACCTAATTTTCTCTACCTTTTATTAAAGGAACAGTTAAGTCCCAAGGGAAATAATCCTATTAAAAGTAAATTTGTGTGCTTATTATATTGTTTTATAGCACACCCTTTCTACCTAATGCTAGATACTTGATAATCAGTCTCCAAAATTAGTACCATTTACTTCCCAATTAATGCCAACTAATATAAAGCTACTAGTTGGTGATTTGATGCCATCCCTAAAGGGACAATTTGTCTCAGCGCTTCAGTGGTATGATGCGAAAGAAGTGACTAAAGGTTTGACAGAAGACCTCTCCCCCTATACAGAGCTGCTGACGGGAAATAATTAGTGTCAGGTAAAAAAATGCTTTGTTTTATCTATTTTATATTTATATTTCATTATTTATACTGCTAATACTATTTGCAAAAATGGCATTTACATCTACATTTGATAAATGTGTCTCAGTTGCTTCTGCAAGCTTAACTGTTCCTTTAAATTAAGTATGAGATGTCATAAGATAACTGATCCAAAGTCAGAGAAACCATTAATGCTGTTTCAACACTAAAATATTTGCTAGAAGTTTCAGGTGTTTAAATAGTCATTCATCAACATGGCTTGTGAAATTGTTCAAAGTTTGAGACACTGAGCCCTGAGAGAAACTTTAATTATTTATGTTAAATATTGTTGTGAATTATTTACAGTATTCATAATTCACAACCTGAAATGCCTGAAATGTGAGAGTAATGCAAGGTCAGCCCATGGATGATAAAGAGAAGCTTTATAAGGCTGGAGTGTTGGGAGGTTTGAGGATCACCTTGACGAAAGGTTGGCATTGGGGAAAACAAATACGCCATTCTTCTTCTAGTGTGAATTGGTGTTATAGGGGAGAGAAAAAAAGGTAGGACAAACAAAGCATTCATGCTTTGTTCTAACAATTAGCAGTGAAATTGAGAGACACCTACACAATTCTTATTTTTTACTACTACTTGTTACAACAAATGCATTACTGGGGATGGATCCAAAATACAACATCATAAAGCCAATGTAAAGTGTACAGTAACTATTATTAAAATAAGGTACCCGTAGACATAGGCAAGCTCACACACTGCTTAGAGGTATAGTCAGTTCATTTTCATTCTAACAGATTATTACATTTGATGTCTGTAGCACTGGAAAACATAGTATACATAGGAATCAAAACAGATCAATGTCAGCTCCAAAGAATACCTTAGTTGTAGCAGTGGCGTCATGAAAAATGTTCACACCTCAAGCAAGATGTATAAAGACAGAAATAACCTGAGATTACTGGTAACCGGAGGCATGAAGACTGAATGAAAACATGAGTATTTTTTACATAGAGGTCAATTAATAAAAATGTTAATGCTACGAATATATATAAAACTTAGTCCCAAGGTACCATGCAATGATTGTATTTATGTTCCCTGCATATTTTTTATCATAGGGCAAGAAGATATATGTAATTAAATCACAAAGCAATTGCTTGCCATTTTGCCGCTACACAATCAGATCAAAATGCATACAATCAAAGTAAAACATGGCAGTTGCATGTAATACTTACATGAAAAAAAAATGCTATGTATGATCTGATTTCCATGCAACCCCACAAAGATAAATGGGGATGACTATGAGTTCATGCTCTGTTGGATGCCTGCACTCAGATAAATAAATCAATTTTCCCAGAAAATCATGGCAAAATATTACATGCAACAGATCAGAATTACTGACTCAGGCCAACCGAAGTAGTTAAAAGTCTGCAGTGTGAAAGAGGCATGAAAGAGGCATTAAGGCATTTCTTTCCACTTACATGGACACAGCATTCCCCCAAAGACTGAAAAAAATATCCTTAGAAATAAAAATTAGGGGCATTTTATTCTATATACAATATGGAGCTGACCTAAACATTGATCAACAGCTCACAGATATGGAGACAATGTGCAAGCAAGCTGATTATAAATAATAAACTATTTCCAGTTTGAAATTCACAAGAACCGAGGGTCTGCGCTGCCCTAGAGATAGTTTGTTAGATAGCCAGATGAATGAAAACACTTTTTTTTAATTCACTTTTTATATAGCGCTACTATATTATGCAACGCTTTACAGAGATTTGTCATTCACTTCAGTCCTTGCCCCATGATGTTTACAATCTAGTATTCCTATTCACTCACACACAGACAGATACAGATGTATGTTTTTGGATTGTGGGAGGCAATACAAACTCAACATACAAACATACAAACTCCATGCAGATTTAGTACAGGGTGGAAATGAACCCAGAACACAGCGCTGCAAGACAGCAGTGCTAACCACTGAGCCACTGCACTGCCCAATTCTACAACTATGACTACCAACAACAGCAGAAACACACTAAGGGAGATTTAAATGTTTCTTGACATAAAACATTATAGTATATCTAATATATCCCTGGTACCTAAAAATATCTGTCTGAAGCCTATTTTATGTATTCCATATTTCAGCAGAAAAGAATACTGATGCCATTCTTATGTCAATACTGTGATGTCAACTGAATCAGTGTCTTAAAGGACCGGTAACACCAGAAAAGCAACAAATCCTTCTTGGACTGGCACAGTAGTCTAGCACAGTAATAGTAAACATGTTATCTTTGAAGCTACATTTCTGATTTGAATTATGATACTTTGCTGTTCTTCCTTGCAGATGCAGTTATTTACATTTCTTAAGTAAATAAACAAACCCATCAGCCCAGCCCTATTTTCCTCTGTGGGACTGTAGTTAATATATAATTATGGAGTGCCCCAGAAAGCTCAATGTGACTGCAACCAGCAGAAAGAGAGAGAGAGAGAAAACACAAACCAATAATTCAATTTCAAAGATGACATTTTTACAAAGACTGCATAGGAATACCTGCCATGCCAATCCAAATAGTAATTTTCTATTTCAGGTATTACTGGTCCTTTAAGGGATTTTAATGCCAATGCCCTTTTAAGGTCTCTCCGTCACCTAGAAGGAGAAACTGCACTAAGAAGAACTCAGAAACTTTGTTACCTTTTTGACATTTTTTTGTGGCCATCATTTTAACCTATTTTTATTAAAACACATCATACAACATCTTTAAATATTAAATATTAGAATATGAAAAAAACACTGTTCAGATATCTTTACTCAATTTTATTGGGCCATTAGACAAAATATGACTGCTCATGCAGTCCTCATAAAATGCATTTCAGAGTGTGAAAAGGAATGAATGTGTAATATTTGCTCATCGCAACTCTGCAATAATCATGCATATTTTTATTGCCAACACACAAATTTCTTTAGAAAAAGAGCATACACAATGATATAGAATGAGTGATATGCCTCACCAGGGACAGACTCAAGAAGCCAAATTCCATTTCAGACCAGAATGTCTGAAATGTACAGTTGGGATGCATACTCTGTTCAGTTCTTAAAATTAGCCTAGTAAACCGTGCAGTGCATTGTTTCAGTCTATCATCACATAAACAGGTGTAGGTTACAATGCTACAAATACTAACAAGATTAGAAATATTAATAAGGATCTCATTTTAATTTATAGGTGAGCCACTTGATAATCCTTCGGCTTGCCGCTGCCCAGTTAAATTGTTGTAGAAAACTAAGACCAACAGTGGGAACATCTTTATAATCATTTAATCCCTGTGTTACATTAGCCAGTAATATGTGTTTGTTAGTCCACAACAACTGAAACACCATATATGACAAAAGTATCTTTTTTTTTCCAAAACTAAGCAGCAGCAGATTCCTTTAAATAGAAAATATTTATAGTATCAAAAGAAAATGAATACCGCAAAATAAAGAATACATCCGCACACATACAAAAATCACAGGCACATAACCGTTTAGAAATGTCACTAAGAGGTCCCAGCATGCTCCAAACCTATTCAGTATTTACAGAATAACATAAAATTAATACTTAATTGTAATCTATGTGATGTTAGGAAAGTGACCAAGCTCTTTAACGAACCAGTCTGAAACCAGGCATTGAATTGTGTGAGTGGATCAAACAATAAGAAGCTACTTAAGCCAGGTAGTCAACAATTATAGCTAAAGTTGCACGAACGTAAATAGATGCCCATTATACAAACATAAAAAAAACAACTCTACCTTAGTTATTAGTATATATGCAAAGGTTATGATCAACTCCAAATCTACAATACAACATTCAACTTCTTATTTTTAATAATAAAATTCAAAATGAGAAAACAATACACAGAGTATAGATGGAACGCAGTGAAATATTGCAGCCCCTGAAAAGTCTACTTTTACTGTTGGAAATATATAAAATCAGGCTTACTGAGGAAATCATAGTTACTTGTTAACTCTTTGCTTGAATAGACCTATGGCTTCTCATTCTTCCTTTACTAAAACCAGAAATCACAAAGCTGTTCCATCTGCTTAGGGAAAGCAGAATAGGTTAAACATTTTGCCAAGGTAGGTGTTACATTTCCCTATGATGCCACTATTTATGCAGTCTTTGTTTTCTTGTTTAAAAACATTTACAGAGCTTTTCTATCTATTCTCCTTTCACATATAAAAATCCTTCCACTAACCCGATACGGTCTTTCTAGCTTCCCCTGCGGACAACATTCTCAGTGAAGAAGTTCATTACATTTTATGAGCTTCTAAAACCTATCTTACTTATAAGACTTGCAAAAGGCCACAAATCTGGCAAACCATCGTGTATGCCATTAGACATTATTACTAAATGAATGTCTGCTCCAGAAAGAACATATATTCATAGGTGGCTGGCAGCTGTCAATGAATATTTCCGCTGTTTTGCGGCTTCAAGATTCTCTTTGCAACTTACAAAGTAAAAACATTAACTTTCTTACAGTGGATTCAATATGTATAGTTACTGAACTACCAGAAAACAGATTTACTAAAAAGAGATTACACTTCAAGACCTTAAAATTCCACTTTCTGCATTAAATAAGTAGATGTACTCCTTACAATCCATCAGTGACCAATGACTCTCATACTCTTTCACAAAAAGGTAACAACACATAAAACAATCTAGTTCTCTTTAAGATCGATGAGGCTTTTAAGTCTCATATGACATGCTAACAAATATTTCTAATTTTCTCAGTTCACAAATACTAATGAAGCAATCTTAGGTTTTGCCAGTACATACCCACTTGGGGATAGAAACTTACATTCAGGCTGAGGCACGTTGACAAAAAGGCAGGAGAAACACATACATACACATTCATATGTTCACGTGTATTGATTTTTATGCCTGTGGCTAGCTGGGGATCCAAAGTCTGTTTATTTAATTCAAAAAAGGTCATTTCTCATATGCATGGGGCAAAAACAGAACAGGAAGATGTAATTTCTCCTTTTCAGGGCTTAATACGAAATGAGTCCAAGCACATAAGTGAATTCAAGATGGCTAAATTGATAAACCTTAGCACAGGGCCACAATATGAGTCACGGAACCATTATGTTAGGAATAATAATAATTTTAGGGTTAGGATAAGAAAGTCTGCTACCTGGTGGTGGCCAGAGTTCGAAGAAAAACTTGTGAATAGGCTTCAAAAATTAGATGTACAAAATTAAAACAAACACATTTAAAGCTCAGTGTATTTCATAAATACTGCACACTAAAGCAAATGCACTGAATAAAATATCTGCCTGTTAAACATGCACAGTTTCCCATCTGACAAGCACTAAATGCCACAAATAAGCAGACCATCTTCATGAATAGAAACAAGGAATGGTATTTTTCCAATATATTCTAGATAGACTGCCAATATGAAATGTATTGAAACAATGATGTGGTTAAAAGACAAAAAAAACAAACATTTTCAGACCCTTTTCATTTGAAATAGCTAATAAGTTAAAGTTTCCATGTTATTATTACCACACAGGCCAGTTCTCTTGTCTGACATTAAACAGATTGCCAGCACAGAGAATGAAAATAAACACTTGAAATACAGCATTGAGATCAACTACAGAAGCAGCTGCTTGCAGTGTTAATTTGAAGTTTTTACAGAATGGGACAGTGATGCAATGTGCATATTAAATTTGTACAGATAACGTAGTTTTTCATTGACACAAATTTAATAAAGAAAGTAGTCATTTACTTTAAAGAAGTCACCGGATTTATTCATACTCGTGTATGGTTTATTAATCCAATGGGAAAGATGTATGTTTTTATTTAAAGATATATAAAAATAATCTGTGTGTTCTAACATAATAAGCATAGAGTGTTCATTACATTTTGTCTGCTACATTTATCCTCACTCCTAATAGTTGGAAACCACTTGGCATTCTCGTACATAAACCATCCCCCGTCCACGGAGAGCTGCTATCCTCTCCCTACTAACCTCTCTCGTGTTGATTTCCTTTCTACCAATGCTTAATTATATTTATGAAAGAAAATTACATTTCTTTTTGGTCTGAAAAGCCCATCATATTGTTCATTATTGTTTAATATAAAATTAGGGTTAAACAGATAATCTAACAATAATATTTTTACATGTAACAAAGACCAAGTCATACGGGAGACAAGGAAAAAATACTTGCACATGCCTGTTACTGAAAATGTACAATTGCGTTATTCTTTAAAAAAAATGATTATAGTATTTCATTTAAATTCAAGCATGTTGTAGGGACAGGCAGCCTACGTTTAGAGATCAGGCAATTATGTTTTATTTCAAAGGAAAGGTGCAATTACAGAGATAGATTTGGGGGGTTTAAAAAGTCCCCTTTCTACTCATGGAAATTGACAGTGATTGATTAGGTATGCCAGCAATTAATATATATATTGTAGTCATTTGATTTGCTACAATGTATCACTGACAAGTTCAACACTGAAACTGACACCCTTAATAGGTTCTGGTTATTTGACACCAATGAAATCCCTCAATTATTAAAAGATCACTTAAAAATATGTAAGTACATGCATGTATGGGTGTTACATATACCTCTATTTATATACACAGGAGCATGCGTATAATTTTTATTCAAAAATTCAGCATGCGTGCATGTATATATATGCAAATCTGAAACATTTTTAGAATTCCAAATTTGGCATCTAAAAATATATTCTAAAAAGAATTCCAAATTTGATATCTAAAAATATATTCAGCAACAACAATGGATTAGACAAGTACAGAAATCTTGAATATTTTCTGCATTTACAAATACTGGTTTAAAGCATTATAATTAATCTATAAAAAGTATACAGTTGTTGACAAACAAAATAAATAGAAAGTTAACGTACGGTTTATCTTTTTTATTTATTTATAAAAAATAATGCTCATCCATTTTAGTTTTTCTTTGCCTGTGTGCTAGATTTTAACATAAGAGCTTGGGAAAATGCATTTCTTAGTAAAACACAATATGTACAAATAGCTTTTAATTATATCATGGATTAGATCAGAAGATAAGACAAATAAATAGCTATATAAAATGACTTCATAGATATATATAAGGAACTCACATAAAAATAAGAATAAGCAGGCCACAAACATAACCCAGTGAATTAATACATCCCAAGATCTGGCAACTAGAAAAAACTATTATTTTTCTTGTTAAAAAAAATGTTATATATACATGCCACTAGAAAAAAAATTCCTAAAAAAACAAAAAAAACAAACCACAAATACTGAAGAAAAAAAAATTCCCACACTTCTGCTGCTATTCTTTAAAATGGATTTTTGCAGTTAATTAATAACCAGACTTGATACCAGCAGCAAGGACTTCTTTATTGATCTAATAATGACGTTTATGGTTGTTAATGCAAAATGCACTACCCATGGTCAACCATAAATGCAAAAATAGGTGTCACTATTTTGGCTCCTAATAGTACTCTAAACAATGGTCTATTGAGGTATGTTCTTTTTCCTAACAAATGCAGAAAAGATATGCAAGTATGGTAAGTTTTCTACCTAACAATTCTCAATTTACAATGTCATAGTGTGGAACTGCAATGAAAGCCCATCTTCTGACATTTGCATTGATTCTTTTGACAAACTGACACAATTCAGGGGAAATATCCACTTGAAACAATAGATAATGTCTATATGTAAGGATAATAACAATTCCATCTTTGTTTACATGTGTTACATTGCACAGGGTAAATAAAAATAATGCATTGTCCATAGCTAAAAGGCCATTGTGTATGTGGTCAGAGCATACACGTACACCAGCTTATAGTTTAATGGACAGAAAACATAAAATACACAACCCCTACCTGTTTTCTCTTTGATTTCACATAGGACGCTGAAGAGGGCTGGCTTCATCCTATGGCAATTTAGTGCATGTTTTCTGTAAACAATCAAAATATAAAAATATTACTACAATCTACTATGTGCATTATTTATGAGGTACCCACATATTCAGTAGTGATGTACATGGAAACACACTAAGATATATATGATGCACAGCAGAACCTATAATTATGTCCTAGCCTTAGCAATAAATAATAATAAGGTTGTGCGTTTTTTTTTTTTTATATGTATTATATGGCACTGCCACTTCAAAGACAATCACTGGATTTTATGTACACTGATGTATCAGCCATATTAAATACAGCTGATAGATTGCCATATGCAGGCTATTAATTGCTATCAGCATTTTTCAGTTTGGGGGAACTGAAGTCACACCTGCTACACTTGCCAAAACTGATAGACACTTTAAATGTGGTGCATTTAAAATGAAGGGTTTACAGTATTTAATGTTTACTCACTTGTCAAATTAGCTTGCTATTATTCAAAATATAAATCAGTCCTTGTCTGCAAACAAGCTGCTTCTTTACACATCAAAAATGATTTATTGAAAAGGGACAATTTTATCAGGCAGTACATTTTCCTTACAGTTTTTTCTGCAATAACATCTAATGATCCCACACACTTGCATACACTCAAAAAAAAAAAAAAAAAAAAAAAAAAAAAAAAAAAAAAAAGAAACATGCAGAGAGATGGGGTTTGCTTATATAAAAGTAACAGCAGATAGAATTTATCATTATACAAAACCTTTATGTGTGTAAGTAATCCTATTTATTGTACACGTAACATAAAGGCACTCCACAAAACACTTTTTATGGGTCATGCAAACTAGTTACAGAAACTAAACAAATGGTTGGGTAGAAAAACAAAGTATTTATTGACTCTTTGAAACACATATTGAGTGTGGGTATATAAATCTATGTGTGTGTGTACTCTTAAACAATACTTGTAAAAAAAAATGTAAGTGGCCTTAAAAGCTGAATGAATAATAAAACAATATAGGAACTAGCACTAGAAAATGGGACACCCCTTTCTGTAGAATGGGGAAATTAATAAACCTTCAAGGCATTTATAGATACCGCTCTGATAATATATAGTCCTCTAAAAGACTGGTTAAGGTCCCAGCAAACTGCATTTATTTATAATTATTGTTTTTATTTTCACTATATAGGGACAGTTTCAACCCCACTAGCAGAGCAAGAAAGGAATAGAGGGGTCCACCAAGCTGCATTTACAAGCACCAAGGGAGCATCTCTACATACAGATAAACAAGAGCTTGGTTACTGCTGCGAGCTGTGTTTATATCAGTTTCCCAGCGTGGGCATTAGCCTCAAGCTGCATCTAAGCTTCTGCTCATCTCTACCCAAACATGTGCTGGTTTATTTGACAAACTACTTGTATGGAGAAGTTGTTCACTCCAGGATGAACTGGAGTGATGAGAAGCTGTGATGTGTGGGGAGGGAAAAGGGTGATGCTGTGTTTTTTTTTTTTTTTTTTTTATTGCAGTAGAAACCAACTTTGCTTGTGCCTCATCCAGGCTTTGATCAGTTATGGTCATGATCTGGTGTAGGATGTCACCGATGTCCTGTTTTCTGCCGTCGCCATCTGTCCCATCATGACCATGGGGAGGAGGTAAAGTCATCCCCCCTTGTACCGAATGACCAGCCATGCTCACTCCGGCCAAAGTCTGCATCATCCTGGTCTGTTCGTCCATACTCCTAACCGCAGCCCAATCAATGGCAGCACAGACTGTAAGGATACCTCACAGCCAGTGGCAGCAGCGCTGAAGGGTCAGTGCCCCACACATCAACAATTTCAACCGTCTGAATCCAGCCCGAAACGTAATATTTAGGATAGGCTGCTTTTAAATTAAGGTCTATGATAGCATTTCATCCCACCAATGCGACAACCATCCAAATATTAGAACCGCAAAACAAAAGGTGTCATAAAATGGTATACAGGTGTAATCACCTTCAGCTCTAATTTTCATTCGGAAATGTCATTCAGAAATGTATTTTTGGTTTCTTTTTCTCCGTCTGCTCCAAATTTTATTCCAATGGATTCATTAAACACAGAAGAATGCTAAAGAGCGTCATATCAAAAGTTAAAAACATAGCCAACTTCTGGTCTAGGTGTTTAAAAGCCAGGCAAGTCAGTTTATTTCCAAAATAAAGTTACAAACAGTAGAGGCATGATTTTTTTTTTCCCCCATCACATGCTCATTTTTCTGTAAAAGAGAAAAAAAGGGCACCTGCTTCTGGTGCTTGAAGTACTGCAAAAACAGTTTAAATAGTCAGTTTTTATTCAAAAATTTTATTCCATCAACGCAAGCCAGCATGTCAATTCTTAATCATAATAATAATTTAAAAAAATAATAATAATTGAGCACAAACCTCTGGCGTCGTTAATAAAAGTAACGCAGCTTTCTTCACAGCAGTTCCTGATGTTTCTATAAAATCTTGTATTTTTTTTTTTTTTTGTCAAAACTCAAAAATGTTTAGCGCTTTAAATCCCATCCCATTTTCCAGCAAAGAAAAAAAATAATAATAATAATAAAAATAAAATGTTATTTTCTATCCCCCCTCTCCCCCCCCAAAAAAAAAAAAATGAATAAATAAAAATCAACTTCATGAACAGGGGGTTCCCTTCCTTTTAAATCTCATCAAAGTCCACCGTGATGGGGTTTCTTTGTTTTTTAAATATAAATTTTTATTTTATTTTATTTTTCCTTCTTCTTTTTTCCTCCTTATTCAGTTTAATTATTATGATTATTTTTTTGGGGGGGACCCGATGATGGTTTTTTTTTTTTCCCCAGATCTTCAATCCTTCATCCTCAGCATCCTCCTCCTCCTCTTCTCTCCATCCCAAGGCTTGCTGCCAATCTCCCCGGCTGCTGCTGCTGCTGGAGAGAGGATTTCTCTCATTCAGAAGAGAAATAAATAATCAGTGACTGATGGTGGCAGCTCCCGGGGTACTTCTTCTTCTTCTTCTCCAAATAAAAGCAATGCTGAAGGATTGAGAAGAAACTATATATAATTATATATAAGTATGAAGTGGTGGGGGGCAGCTGGGTGAGCTCGGGGGGCAGCTGGGGGGATTCTGCCCCGGTGCTACAGGGGATTAATGGGGATATTAGGGAGAGAGATGAGGGCAGTGTGGGGTGACGGTGCCCGGTGCTGGCGGTGCCTCGGAGCAGCAATCAAACAAAGTTTGTTAGTTCCCCCTCCTCAGCAGCGGCTGCAGGGAGAGATGGATGGGGGGAGCCGGGGCTCCCGGGCGGGATTTATGGCTCCGGCTGCTGCTTTGCCCCGCTTGTTGCCGGCCCCGGTGACGGATTGACAGGCTGCCAACGCCACTCACTCACTCCCTCACTCACTCACTCACTCGCGGACGTGTCAGACTTTGAAGGAGGGGAGGAAATAAAAAGGGGAGAGAAAATATAAATAATGGAGGCAGGGCTCCGCCTACTCGTGTGCAGGGCCCCGGGAAGGGAGAGGAGGAGGAGGTGGAAAAGGCGGAGCCGCTGCTGCCGTTTTCTCTCCGCTCGTTGCTGTCTCCGCGCTCCGCCCCCTTTTACAGTGAAGGAGGGAACCTGGGAAGCGCTCGCCTCAGAGAAATGTTGGGGGGGGGAGACTCGGTTGCTAAGGCGAGCGATGCAGCGCAACCTGCCTCCGTTGCTAAGCGAGGTGAGACAGGTTAGCCTATGGGCGTTCTAGAGCTCTGACCCTCCTCCAATCAGCGCCAGGCGGTGGAGGTGAGAGCAAGGTAGGTTGGGTGCGCACATTTCCCGCCCGCACTTATGATTCGTTCATTCGAAACTTGATGCTGGAAAATTATCTTTTCTTTTTAGAGGGCGGAGTTTGAGAGCTGGTCCTCCTATGGTTACTAGGGTAACGGTAGGGCGGGAGGCAGAGGGATGCTGTGGATGTGAGAGGATTAAAAGAAAGGAACATCAGTGCTGACTGGACTCTGGGCTCTGTACAACTTCATGTAAGGGCAGGTTTCCCCCGAATAACAAGGCACACAGTGCATCATAGTAAATACTTCCAGTCTGCTCCAGTCATCAAGTCTTATTCAGTGTCAGGTGGCCACAACAGCCACAGTGTGAGGTGGCCACAACAGCCACAGTGTGAGGTGGCCATAAACAGCCAC
>WMED01015434.1:0-13654 GCA_019650415.1 Pipa parva | reverse complement strand
ACCCAGATATGGTGCAATGTGCCCATATAACATACCCAGATATGGTGCAATGTGCCCATAAGACATACCCAGATATGGTACAATGTGCCCAAAAGACATACCCAGATACAGCAGAAATTGTTTTCTGGAAGTTAATTACAGTTACATTGATTTCACATTTGTGCACAGAATGCAAAAACACTACCACTGAGTTCAGAAAGATAGTTGTAAAATTTTCAAATGAACAATGATGGCCACTTCATCCCCCCTTTAAAACAAAAACCCATAAATGCCAATTGCTTCCATACTAATACTAACTGAATAATACTGAAAGCAGCTCTGCCTTTAATGTATCTCTGCAGTGGGGAGTAATTACTAACAAGTCCTGGAACATATGGATTTTATAAATGAATAACCCTAGCCTTGGGAACCTAGCAACACCACTGCTTGTTTCCAAAGACATCCCTTCTATTCATGCCTTTTTGGCAAGGTAAGTCACAAAAGGTGAAGTCATTATGGAATTCCACATCCAGTTTTTCCTCCAAGAAATTTTCCATAAAGCTGCATGCAGCAACGCCTTTAGCCTTTCTCCTACTGAGAGAATTACCATGGCACAGCTGGTAGAAGCACATCTGACACATTGGCACAGTAGGCTAAATAAGTACCTTATCTAGAAGTTCACCTCCTGACTGAGTCCATGTCTGTCATCACACACACAGACAGAATGTATAGAATTTGCCTGTAATTTGCTGTATAACTGGTGGAAAAGCAGAATACATTAAATGGGCTGCATTTAACATAGCCTGCAGGAGGGATCAAGTAATAAAGTGTTTCAAAATATGAAAATATCACTTGCTGACAGCGGTGTTTATTTAAATGTCTAATCTCAGGCTTCCCATTCACAGCTTTTTGTTCACTGTATTTGACATGTTCCATAGGAATTCCATGGTTCTGTGGTGAAAGATGCTGACAGATGCTAAAGAGACCAAGAGGAAGAGAAATATCACAAATCTCTCTGTCAGTGTGTTCCACAGAAGGGGAACAAAAAATACTAATTATTCTTTCCCACAGTAGCAACAGGCTTTTATTAAACAAAATAAACCCTCTAATGCCTCAAGCAGTGTCAGACAGGCGAGAAAGGGCCCACTGGGGGATGGTTGGGGAGACAGGAGCAGCACCCCCTTGCTTATTAGGGCTAATGTGCCCCATTCTCCGCACAGCTCACAGCACAGGGAGTTATTCACTAAACTCTGAATTGTTGTGTAAAGGTGCAAATTTGCCAGATAAAAACAGTTGCAATAGGCTGCTACTGTCGCAGTTGTGTCTTTATAATGAGAATATTATCGCAGTCACGACTTTATAATGGGAAAATTGTTGCGACTTTATTATGGGAAAATTGTCACGACTTTACAATGTGAAATTGCAGTAGATTTGCTATGGGAATCCGCTGTTTGCGAATTTGACAGTCGAATTCACACCTTAGTGAATAACCCATAAGACTTGCCATGTCTTATCTATGGCTGATGAATTTACATTTCCAAGCCAGGAACTTAAGGATTTAACAAAGAGTGAATTTTCCTCCCACAATATGTGACAATTTGCCTATAGTATGGCAGTCAATTCATATTTATTAAACAGCATATTGTAGCAGCGATAGAGTGAAATGTCACAAAACTAACTTGTAATACAGTACTTTCTGAGTGTAGTCAGGCAAATAGTAGCAGCGCTGTATTTTAGCAAATTTGTCATGAATAAGCATGTTGCAGCTTAGTTATGTCATTTTCACAAGGATCTGTTTAAAGAAGAGTGTTACTATAACGATATTTTTCTACATTAATGATAACATCCTGGAAATATCCATGTATTGTCATAACAATGGGCAATGTAACCACTTCGTCACAATTAAGTTGCATTGTTGCTGCAGAATATTCACCTACATTACAACCATTTTTTAAAATGAATTTCAATGGTAGACAATTCCTAGCTCACATTGGCATTTGGTCATCAGACTTTTTAAAAAGCCTTTTAATTACGGGTATACGTTTCCAGAACACTGATTCAGTCAGTAATTCACCTCCAAGGACCCTGTGATTAGCCCCCAATTTATCACCTTAATTTGGTGCCGTCAAATCCACACATTTATGCCTTGGCGAATTGTGACTTTAGCACATGATGTCATAAACTGAGAGGATTCGCCACATCACAGAAAATAATGATTTTTTGCAGAATATGCAAAGTTGGAGAAGTGCAAATTGTCACAAACGCAAGCATCCATGGGACAATAACGCGCTATTCCTCCAACAGTCATTATTCTCATGATTGTAATGACACTTTTTTAAAGTTAATTGTAATGACTCAAACTAATAATTGTTTCTAAACAAAATACATTGGGATAAATTAGCAAACTGCTTCAAACTGCACTTTAAGTACGGATTTTCATACTTTGTTATGTGCAATAAACATTTTAATTTAATTTATTATAGCTGGTTATCATCTCCATGTGAGCACCAGAGAAAACTGGTATTGCATTCTCCCAGAATTGACCTTTCTGGGCTTCCACAGTGTTAAATACTGCAAAGTAAAGTTTACAGCTTTAAAGGCAGATGGCTACCAAACAAACAAGTTGGTTAAAAGTAGTCATACTCATAGGCGTGCACACAAGGTGTGTCTGGTGTGCCCGGGCATACCCTATTGGCAGTGAGCAGGATGATACACCGCATATAAAAATTCCAGTGTGAACCTAGGGGGTAATTCAGCATAGTGCAAGACCACTCGAGACTGCAATCCCTTTAAAGCATTCACTGATGTTCGCATGCAGAACATCAACGAGCACATAACAGTGTATGTGAAGTGATGCGAAGGATCCCGAGGTCACTTTGCACTATGCTGAATTACCCCCCTAGACATAATATTTTTTTTCTTTAGGGGCACACTGTAATGAAATGGCCTGTGCACACCTATGGTCATACTACAAACTGACCTATGTACTGATTGGTACAGATTCCTATGGGTAAACCAAGCAATGACTCATAAGTGTCATAACCAGTCTCAAAGTGGAAAACAGTTTCTAACAGAACTTGTTTGGTTGTTTTTGTTCCAAATACATAAGTAAATGCTAATCCAATTGTATTTATTTTTCTAAGTGCGTGATTTCTCCTCCTGTTTCTGGACCTACATGGTCCATGCAATTAAACAGCACCAAAAACTTTAATGTAAACTATATTAACTATAGTTAAAAAACAGCTGCTTATTTTTTTTATATATGTGTATAGGACAGGGATGGCGAACCTATGGCATGCAGACCCCTCTTTGTGAGCACACGCGGCATCGCCATCACCACCACCACCACAGCCTTCAGGCTGAACCCGCAGCCTACACTGAAGGGCGCTCACTTGCTGGGGAGTGCTCCTTCCCCAACACAGACGTGATGACGACACTTATAAGCGCTGGCACTTGGGGGGATGGTGCTGGTGAGTAAAATCACCTTTTTGGTACTCAGTGCTGAAAAGTTGCGCCACCACTTGTATAGGAGCAGTGCAATGTTTCTAAACAGGGCTGGATTAGCAAAATGTGGGGACTAAGGTGATTATACATTTTTGGGGACTCCATACTTAAGGCAACAGTATCATCATTTATCATCTTCGTCTAGGCACTAATGCATGCATATCTCTAAATTAAAAAAAAATTCTATTGAGGGTTTTAAAAGTTAGAGCCTTTGATGACTACTGTTTAGCTTAATGGATTAACCAATTCTGCTGCCAGATGATGCCTGAGCTGACCACTTGAACATTTCTGGATGTACTGCAATAAAAATAAAGCTTCCCAATCCCTATGATTTAAGGAAGATGCAACGGCTGAATAAAATCATGAATGTTTTCTCATAATCTTGTACAAGTTGTTGTGATTTAGCCAAATGTAAATAACAATCCATGAGATCATAATACAAGACTATATACAGTATATCTGTCCATTGTATAGATCTTTACATCTAGAGAATGCCAAGAATTCAAGATATATCAGTGTACACAATCCATTACCTCCTCCCCAAATAAAAAATGACATGAAGAACACTGGAATCCTTCTTGGGTGGTCAAGGAATTATCCTTTCAGCTCATGTTTGATTTCATTTTATAAAATGGTGCCTTATAAATTTCTTCCCACAACATGCACCTGTTTAAACAAGTCTTTTTCTCTATGAATCATATGTCTAGCAAGTTTCAACATCAGCTTGCTGGAAGAGAATGGGCACCAGAAATCTCATCAAAAGAGCAATTCTTTCTTTCTTTCGTTCTACTTTTTCTTTCCTAAAAGGCATTGCACCAATTGTAGTGCCTGTTTGATTTTGTTAAATTAGGTGAGGTGACCCTTCAGTCCTTAAAGATGTGTATCTTGACTTTCCTATCCAAATAAAATGGGGACATCCTATAGTACAGTACTGATGCCTACAGCCATGATGGAGATTGTGAAAGGATTATATTCAAACCCACACATTTTATCTAAAGAGTTTATTTCTGATATATAACAATACATGTATTTGCTGGCGTATAAGACTACTTTTTAACCCCTGAAAATCATCTGAAAAGTTGGGGGGTCGTCTTATACGCTGGGTATCACTTTTTTCTCTCCTTACCTAGCTTCTCCATGCTGAGCGCTACAGCATTCCTTCCCCATTGATGTAACTTCCTGTGAGCGACAGGAAGTTTAATCATTGCTGGAGAGAGGAGATGCTATAGCACTCAGCACAGACAGCTGGGCAACAGACGAGCTAGGTAAGGAGAGAGAAAAGGAGGGGGGTGAGGACCAAGATAGCGCACCCCTCCTTCAGAGGGTAGAGCTTGTAGGGGCAGCACAGTGTGATGGTGCTCTGATAATCTTGGAGACAGGGAGGGCTGGGCAGACAGGGAGGGCTGGGCAGGCAGGGAGAGCTGACCAATCCAAGCAGGATTTGCATTGGAAGAGGGGTAGTCTTATACGGTGAGTGTATCCCAAACTCTATATTTTAAGTGGAAAAGATGGGTGTCGTCTTGTACGCCGGCAAATACGGTAGTTATAAGAAAGAATGGTGTTTGAAGGTATAGGTATGTATTTGTCCACAATATTAAGGGGGGAATTCACCATAGTGTGAAGTGACCACCGGATCCTTCGCATCACTTCGCACATGCTGTTATGCGCTCGCTGATGTCCTGCACGCGGACATCAGCGAACACTTTAAAGAGATTCCAGTCTCAGCGAGACAAAAAGAGTCACCTCGCCGAGACTGGAATCCCTTTAAAGCGTTCACTGATGTCCGCGTGCAGGTCATCAGCGAGCGCATAACAGTGTGTGCGAAGTGATACGAAGGATCCGGCAGTCACTTCGCACTATGCTAAATTACCTCCTAAATGTTAATATTTGCTTTACTTGAAGTACAAAAAAAGGCTATTTCATGTCCAATGAAATACTATCCCATAAAGAGTTCCTTCAGTCTAAAATTCATCTGTCATTGTGCAACATATTTCTCTGTCAGGTGCACTTTAAACTGAAGGATCCGTTTATGTGATATTAGTTCATTTGACATGAAATGGTTAAAGCAAATGTTTAAAGGAGAACTAAACTTTGGTTTAATCTCTTGAATCATTAGTTCTAATAGATAAGAACACAATCAACCTTAAAGTGTTGAGATCTGACTCACCATTAAAAAGTTATGAGCTTGTGCGTAGTGATGCTCCCTAAGGGCAATGGCTGGTTGCCATTACTTTCAATGGCAACTACACCAGTAACTACTATGCTACAGTATTTTAAGGGAAACCAGCGATGTTCAACACTGGTTCAGAGCTTCCAATATTTTTATTGATTACAACTTGATTAGTTAAGGTATATTTGGTATACCATGTGGTATATTTCTTATTTTTAAAGGGGCACTATATGAATCTATTATAGACACTGGAAACAATAAATGTTATATAAAGTATGATTTATAATGATAGGGCAAAGTTATTCCCATATGTGAATAATGTCTAAATAGGAACTATAGCCTATATCTACTGTTCTTCTTCTTCTTATTATTATTATTATTAGAATATTGTATATTTAACTAGCAGCAAATAGAACATTTGCTTGAAATCCAAAGAATAGAGCACGCTGCAATATATGTAACATATTTTATAACTGTTTTTGGTAATTTGGCCACTTTTGAAACGAGGGTGAAATTTTCCATTGAATGTGGCAATGAACAATTTAACATCTCCTAGACAGAGACTCAGTGGGGGAAAGGCTAAGGCACATGGTGATTGGGAGCTCTTGTTTATACATATATATAATACAAAATATACACAAAAAGTGCATGGAACTTCCTGTAAATTACAACCTTATAATCAGCTAGTTCTGACATCAGAACTAGTAGATTATAACTTAAAGCAACCATCATACTCATTTCCTGTTTAAAAACATCATTTTGAAATATGTTGATGTCTCATTATTTCCAAGCCACTTCTCTTCATGCCTCTGCATCCCTCAAACTGGCACTGTACCCTTCCACTGAATAAACACATCACAAGATCATAGGATTTATAGTCATGCGTGTACTGAAACATTATTACAGAGCCGAAAATAATTTTCTATGATATAATGACAAAAGGAGGAGTTAACTAATGGTTTCGTCCACATCTGAATCTATCTTATTACTGAATACCTTACAGTGCATCATGGGAAATGTAGGCAATAACCTGCACAATTCCTGAAATATGGTTTTACTGCAGCACATATGTTAAAGAACAAATTATCATAAGCGGATAATTCTGCACTCATACAGTGTTGTGGGTGACACAGCATATTGGGAATTGTAGTATTTCTGAACATGCTACAGTATAACACTACAGCCATGAACTAAAGTATTCTAGATGATAGAATGGCACAAACAGGAGCTGAATCTCAAAAAAATGGTTTAGCAACAATGCTTATTAAGTGGTAAAACAGGTGTCATGGTGGTACTGTATTTTATTCTGTTTTCCAAAACTGCCGTGTATATTATAAAGCATAACGTACCGCTTTCTGTAATTTATAAGGATATAAAAAGTCACCTGAAGGAGTTCCATGCCCTGTATAACTGAGCCTGCAGCCTTGTGCTTTTATATGGACATAGAACTCCTCTGTGTTTAATAATACCCATTTATGAATTGCAGAAAGGGGTACTTTATCCTTTTTATAAAGTAGATTAGATTGGTGTGTTATGCCAGAGTCGTAAAATAAGCAGACGAATACTGCAACATTTGATTATACTTTTTTATTGGATTAACAGTCAGTTTAAATAGACAAGGGAGGTATGTTCTCCCTTTCTGTAGTCTCAAGCAATACTGAATGAAGGAATTTACATTGTGTTACAGAGTGATGCAAACAGACAAGAGAAATTCAACAAACTAAACAATCAAGCACATCTGATAAATGGCTTGAGGCCGGAAACATGTTGTTCACAAATAAATGGTACTTTTAGTCTAGTGGTGGAAATTCTCACCCCCTGCTGCTCTGCTCTCACCCACACCCCCCAGACCGAATAAAGTAAACGTACCTGGACTCGGTGGGCACTGGGCTGCAGTGTGGCCAGAGCAGTCGGAGTTAGGGAGTTACTACCAATAAGACAACCAGAGTGTCCAATTTATTTGATATTTATTTATGTAACTCTACTAAGTAACTCAGCATTGAACATTATATTTACAGTACAGACAAGTGCAAGCATTTACATACCAAAGGATCAATGCCTCTTGCCTCAAAGAGCCTTAAACTAATTATGATTATTTAAAACTTTTACCTTAAAGTAAACTTAATGCCTTTCATCAAAAATGTTAAAATATTACCAGCAGTTTATATCAGCAGTACATAGCTGATATATAGTTATATAGCAGTTTTGTTAGAAAATACTGACGTTTTGTTTTTTTACATTTAGTGACCAGAAAGAAGCTAATCTCTCCATAGTAACACCACTCACAGTTGTTTCTGTTTTCTTCTTGGATTCAGTACTTGGGGACTCTTGTTGCTTGACATGTAGGAACATGTCTGGGTTTTTGCATATTCAAAATCACTGGAAGGAATTAGCATTTTTAATTAAAGCAGACATTTTCTGTCACTTGTAAGATGGATGGTGGAAAAATCATCTGCTGCGTGACATGACTGACTGACAAGAAGTTCAATAAAACCCAATAAGGGCTTGTAAAATGGGACTAATAAGGAGTTCTGCACAGATGGACTTGGCCTGTCATGCTGAGCTGTGGGTGGATGTCAGGTAGTGAGTGGGAGTGTGACTTTCTGAGACAGATTCAGTAACAATCTAAGTGACAGGAAAGAATTTCCTCTAAAAGACACATAACGCACTGTCAATAGCTCCCTTTTTTCCTTAAGACAGCTATTTTCTCAGTAAATTCTTGCTTACATACCTCTGCCCACACATGTATGTATAGTGCTTAGTAAAAGTCATTTCAGTATCATTTGTGTTGCTGCCATTTACAACAGACTGTAGCAATATAGGTCTCATTTGTAAGTGTAATGTCTTACTGAAAATGGGTTATTCAACCTGTGTACTTCTGTAAAACATTAACTCCCAGAAATGGAGCGATAACCAAAAGCAAAAGACGGAAAACTGGAATGTTCAGTTAAACAACAGCTAAGGCCGGAGCCACACTAGCTGTTTTGTACCTGAGCTGTTTTTAATTAGACTCAATTATTGTCTATGGTGCAAAACAAAATAGCCTGTGTGGATTATCCTACAGGAAACAACGGATACTGGGGGGAATTCACCATTGTGTGAAGTGAGCACTCGAGTCGCTTCACCGAGACTGGAATCACTTTAAAGCACTCGCTGATGTCCGCGTGCAGGACATCAGCAAGCGCATAACAGTCTGTGCGAAGTGAGCCAAAGGATTCTGAGCTCACTTTGCACAATGGTGAATTCCCCCCACTGTTTTTCCATCTTAGCTATAAAACAGCTAGTGTGGCCCTGCTCTAAGGGTGCAAGGTGGACATTCTAAAATTTGCTTTGTACAATGTAGTTTGCTTTCTATAATTAGGCTACAACTAGTGAAACCAAAGTTCCCTGTTTTATATATTTTGTGAATATTTTTCGCAGTACAGCCAAATTGAGATTGCAGTCAGACCTGCAACATATAAATGTTCGGAAAAGCCATTTCTGGTTTTGCTTGCATACCATGCAAGGGAAGACAAACCAGATTATTGCAATTTACAAGTATTATACATGACAGGGAAACAAATGTCCATGTTCCTGTTTCAATCCTGCAAGTTAAAAACTACCTCACAAAAGTCTAATCCATCATGTCCTGTCACAATGTTTAGCAACTGTGAGATCTCCATTTGCCTAATCCAATAGCCTCCAGTTTCATATGAAAGAGTTCACAGTAGGCTTCATCATAATCTGTTGTTTAGGCCTTATCTAAATCAACAAAGGCCTCAAGGCCTAATGTGTCTCCAGACAAATGCCAACCTCTCCCATCTGGAATGTGCAAAAACTTTAGCCTTAAGTTGTAACAAATGACACTTGATCAGTATTTAACACTAATATAGAGTGGTGTTTTATCACCATAAACATGCAGGAAACAAATTAGTGTATACTAATGTATACTAAACACTGCACTGTGTTATTGATAAACACAGAAAACATAGAATGTTGCATTTCATTATAAATGTGTAGGAAAAATGTAACAAAAATATTGACATAGTTTCCACTTTATTGAGAGACAAGTGGAAAGTGTGTTCATATAACTATATTTTGTTTCTTATTATCTTGTATTTAAGGAATAAAGTTACTTAAAATGCTTGAAAAAAATATTCTTTCTCTCTGTGATAGACATCGAAACCATCCAATCCACTAACTGGAGCTGTCAGCTAAAACTGAAAATTCTGGGTTCCTAAACAAAATCCTTAGTGCACAGGTGCAAACAATTTGAGTTGATCCAGTAAAGTACATGAATTTAAAGTGTCAGAATTCAAGTACACAAATACACACCAGCAAAAAGCATAATAATTACTCATTGTGTACTATGGGGTCCATGGTACACTTACATTTCCTGCCCATGCAGATATAGAACTACAGTAGTTTGTACTGAGTATAAAGTATCTCTTTCCTTACAGACTAGGGTGATTATTCATCAAAGCGCAAACAGCATAGGGGTTTGCAGGACCCTTTATATAAGGCTGTCTATGTGGTAATCTCACTGGTGTGCATCACCATGTGAACCACAGGCAGTGAGGTCCTGTACGAGCATCACCATGTGATGTGAGGTGTGCTGACATCACTGATGATGTCGTGGTTGATCGACATCACATGATGCACGCCAAGCTGACATCATTAGCGGGTGTGCTCACATTAGGGGGTGCCTTAGCATACCTGGCACACCCTGTATGCACGCCTATGGTGAACAGTCACATATATGTGTGAATTCACATCCATTTGCCACTTTCCCAATTTCACATATACTTTCATCTCTGCCAGTCATGAACTATCTGCATCTTTTCCCATATTCATGCCCGCAACTTTTGAATTTTGAATGCACCAGATTGTCTTTGTCACATCAAGGATTGCAAAGTAGGTTAATGGCAGTTAATCCAGTTTGATGAAAGGTGACTGTTCAGTCAAATGACAGTGACAACATGAATTAGGTTGCATAGAAATGTGACAATGTGATGACAATGTCCTTCTTTAGAAACAATTTTACTTATTAATAGTATTTTGACATTAAATTAACACAGTCGTACCAATAACTGTATCATTACTTCAGAGATTTATGGTAAAAAAAAATAGTTTAACCCTTTGATTTGGATAATCATATTAACAGACACCTGCTGCTTGGTTGATTGAATTTGGTCTTTGTTTGACTGATTACTGATTAAATATGAACACAGCAGTTTAAGGCTAAAGTGAGGTGGACCTTTTAGATAGTGGATCATGCACTGTGCTTGGGCCTCCAGAGAATCCAGCCAAACCAGACACCACGTGGGGGCTTAGTTATCACAGAGTGATTCAAATTGCACATATTCACTTTTTATCATATCATTGCAATGATGGTCATTTCTGAGCACCGTCAGAGGAATAGAAGCAGTGGCATATTGTAGCCAGTGTATTGAAGTGATGTCATCTTCACATGGATCTGGTTAAAAGGAAGCAATGCCACCACAACTATGTTTTTTTCTGCAGTAGTGCCAACAAATTGGAAATATGCATCAGTTGTCATTGGACAAGATAATGTCACCATGTTATAGCATTCTGGGATTGTTGCCTAGGAATGTTGACTAAATGACTATTGGTTTTTACATTCATTTCATTGACAATTAATAGCTTATGCTGGCACTCCACTGTCACCAAATCCAAAGCATAGTAACATAAAATTCTGCCATAAACCCCCCCTGTTTTACCTTTTCAGTTGGCCAATTCAAATCCAGGTGTTCATGCCAGCATGCCTTGGTGAATTGTCACTTCAAAACATGAAGAATACTCCAATTGCTGTTGCCTTCATGGTGAATAGAAGGAAAAGTTATGAGTAAATATGCTGTTGCCATATTGTTGCAAACTATGCAAGAAATTCCCACAGTGCAGAAAGTAACAATCTTTGTTGAATATATACCAATTTGGTAAACTGTCACAAAATCACACATGTACGAGACAATTCAATGTGAAAAATGTTTTACTGCATCTAGTCACTTTAAATGATGTCCCAGTTGAGAGGAAACCTCAGTGGAAGCAGAAGTCTCTGATCAGAACAAAATTGTTATGAGAAACAAGCAGCAGAATGACGAAAGCTTATGGAATACAAACAAAAACATGAAAAAAAGTTTCAATGCCTCTAACAAACAATTTACCAGCTTTGGCAATAGACACGGGAATGACTGTGTTTATAAAGGAATGTTGAAAAAAACAAATGAACTTCCATGATAATATTTTAGTGCTGTATTGAAATACAGTAGCTGCCAAGCCAATCCAAAGAGGAATTTTTTGGTTGCTGGTCCTTTAATGCTTAAATTGGAAATTCTGTCAAAAAACTGAATGTCTGTGTTTAAATGGGATGGAGTTAGACTTCTGACTATGGGGGGAATTCATGAAGCTCCGAAGTGAGGCGCGTAGTGTTTGCCTCACTTCGGAACAACTGAAATGCGCATGCTGATGTCCTGCATGCGGACATCAGCTTGCGCATTAAAGGGATTCACCTCCCGGCGAGGAGACTCGAGTGCTCTCGCCAGGAGGGGAATCCCTTTAATGCGCATGCTGATGTCCGCGTGCAGGACATCAGCATGCGCATCTCAGTTGTTCCGAAGTGAGGCGAACACTACGCGCCTCACTTCGGAGCTTCATGAATTCCCCCCCTATGTCTGCTTTCCCTTGGAGTGGTGCTGAGCTGGTTGGACAACTGCATTTCATCAGCTCTGATGCAGCTTAACTAGATTTCTCTATAAACTGCACCTGAGTTGATAAATGCAGCACTCCAGCCTGTTCAGCACGACTTTAAGGGAAAGTTAATACAATCAAAAGTCTAGCACAGCACACTGCTTATTCAATAGCACAGAGGCCGACAAACAGAGTGTAAGGGGGTAAAGTCAACAGAAACCTGAGGACCATACCTGTAGCAGTGTAGAAAGAAAGTAGAAATCCTGATGTTGCAGGTGCTGGGATTTTGCCTTCTACACAGCAGCAAACCTGTACTGTTAAATGAAGACTGTACTGATAGGTTGAGTCTGACAGCGTATTTATTAGGAGGCAGCCAATGGGAGAGAAAGTGCGTGAGGAGAGAAAAAGGACAGGAAGCATAAGTCAGGCGGGAAGTTTTAGATGGTAATGGATGCTGGCAAGGCCAATAAGGGAGTAGAAAGAAGAGTCAGAAAGAAACTAAAAACTGCTTCTGCACTTGCTCAATTCACCAAATCACACAGGAATAGGAAGAGAAGAGCAGAAAGGTCGGAAGGGTTTAGATAGCAGGAGGCATCGCTAGAGCATAAAACACCTACCGTTAAGTACTCCCCCTCCCCCTGTGCCTAAGAAGTATTTAGTTCTTCAAGATATTAAGATAGTTTCTCCATAGTACCATGTGTATATTTACTGTGTGTTATCTTGACTTATTTTAACTTGTGTTGGAATTTTGCCACTTACTTTGCATCCATCCCAGTACCATGCAAAAATACCGCTGCAGCCATTTTACAGCAAGTAAGTTTGCAGGCATATTTATGGGTTTCATGTGGCTGCAAGGTAAGTCATGTGAGGACCTTTTAAGGCATTTCTTTCTATAAATCCAGATATCACCTGATCATGGTTAACCAATTCTGAAATATTTTATGAAATATTCACTTTCTGTTTTTCATGCAATCCTGTTTGCATTGGACACATATAGGAGGTAATTTATCAGTCAGCAATAGTGGTAATATACCACCACTACCAGTTACACTATAGTAAATTACCACTATTATTGGTATTTACCTATTATGTGTTCAGTGGGACCTTAAACTGAATAGGTAGCTGGTTAAAGCAAAGGCTGAAGCTAATGCAGGTCTGAATATATTTCAGTACAGACTTACACTGTAGTATTTTTCATAGGTGTACCTCTTTAAAGGAGCACTATAGCGCTGATATAACTGCACACATATATATATATAAAACTCCTTTATACTGAGCCAATTGCTGACACAAATAGTTAAAAAAATGTTTAGG
>WMED01015432.1:0-12970 GCA_019650415.1 Pipa parva | reverse complement strand
GCTGTGTGTGATCGTAACTGTTAAATTCCTATTGAAACTAATCTAGTCACATAAAATACGGTGCGTTCTGTGCGCACAAAGAATTACTGTAGGCAGCGTTCTAGCATAATATGCTCTCAATAGAAGGCTAGTTGTGAACACTTTTTAGCCTGAACCTAAATACAATATACAAACTTTTATTGGGATGAGTTTTTATGACTGTAGCAGACCATACACACCATGCATGATATGTGCAACATTACGTTAGCTACAACCTACAGAGTGAGAGCACCCCTGGCTTTCTGCAACTGAGAAAATTTGTCTTTAAAAAATCTGAGTATTTTCATTGCAATTTTATAATAAATAGTAAACAATATCACTTTGCCTGGAAACCAGGGATAGTCAAATGTGCTGTCATTAAAACATAATATTAAGGCTTCTTGAAAACCTTAGTGTAAGTAATAGTGATTAAATCTATGTAACATTGTACAAATCAAATTTACTCTTTTTGCTTATTTTTCTAAGCTTTATTTTCCTGCAGTTGCATTAAATGCAACATTCAGGGTTTCTAAAAGAAATTCAATAAAGCAAGAGAAAATGGGAGAGGTCCATGCACAAACTGATGAGTACTTAAGAATCTGAAAGTAGAGTTCAACTTTTTTATTTCCCTTTTAATAAATAATGAGGTATTAGGTTATCTCCACAATTTTATTGTCTAGATTGATAGATATATGGGTAACATACACATTATTGCAGCCTAGTGTATTTAACAGATAGTGCCGTTTTTATGGATACTGTGTCAACAGTATGCTCAGAATACATATGATTCAAAAACTAAAAGAGAATGAAGACCAATCTACAACATACTAATGTTTAAGGTTAACATCTCCTTTAAGTAGATAATAGAGATGCCACTTAAAAGCAAAACTGTAATCAATTGTATATACCGGTAATATTCAGAAAAAGTCTAAAAATGGAGCAACAAAATATAGTACATTCAAGTTAGATAATGCATTAAAGTAATAATATTTGAATGTTTTACCCCGTTAAATGATACAAGATTTATCTCCAGACACTGAGAATACTTATGCTTGCTTTTTCGAAATGTTAACATCCAGCACCTTATTTAAACTTTAACAAGATGGCAGACTTGGTCCATGCAACTGGACCATAAGGATACCTCCAATCACACTGTATAGTGACATTATAAGTTGAGTGGACTAATAAATAAATATCATTCCACATACCATAATGCTCTATCTTGCATCCTACTTAATTATTCAAAATTGTTTTTATGATAGTATTAATGTTTTCTATTTAAATATTCATGATTATCATTTGGCAGGTTTTGCTAGTAAATATAAATGGGACACCTGTAGATTATCATACTCTAAATACATCATTTCCTGTGGAAAATGGACCAACTAAAATTGATATGTACTCTACACCACATTACAAATGGGATCATACTGATGAGATTTCAGGTAAGCTTGTATAGCCAGATCTATGTATATCTAAAATAGACATAGCCAATATTGCTCTGGGTGAAAGCACAAACAGTAATGAAAATGGAACACAATGTGAATGCTGAAAAACATGTAAGCAGTACAGTAAAAGTGACAGAATTATTATGGGCAAAATTTATTTAAAGCGATAACATCAATATTGCGAGATCGAATGGGTTTTTACCAATATCACGATATTGATAGCATTGATATCGCAGTTTTACCGATATCGCGATATCAAATTTTGGCCGAACCATTGATTTCAATGGCAGAATGGCTGAAAATTCAATATCATGATATCGGTAAAATTGCAATATCGCGATATTGATGCTATCAATATCACGATATTGGTAAAACCCCATTTGATAACGCAATATCGGTAATTTTAAGAAATTTAATAAATTTTGGCATTGTGACTGTATCACATGCTATGTATCTAAAATTTTCTGACAGTTCAATGATAGAGACAAGCCTGGTGTTTTGTCATCAAAATAATAGACCGCACATATCCATAGAACATTTAGAACTATATGTCTTTATAGCATATACTGTACATCTATAGTTGAGATCTTTTATTAAGAGATCTCTAGACATTTCAAATTTTCTGATTTTTGTTATCCACTTTGCTATAGACTTGTGACCATTGATCCATATTTGTATAAACCATCATTTTAATGTCAAGTGATCCATGCATCCATCCATCTGCATACAGAGCAAAATAGGAGGGGCAGCCTAACATTAGTGTACAGTTTGGTTTAAGTTAATGCAAGCCAAATGCATCTAACACTGAACTAGCTGATATGCTGAACTATAACTGAGAATAATGAATGGTTTATTTCATTAGAAAAGAAAGAGGAAGAGGAGGAAGTGGTAGAAGAGGAGGATGAGTTACCCAAGGAAGAAGATATTGAAGAAAAAGAAAACACTAAAGTTCATGTTATTGTGGTGGTATTCCAGTTTATTATGAAACAAAGCTATATATGTGCACTAATTTCAATGATGGTATGTATAACATGTTAATGTTCATCAAAGTCACCATGATATATGTTTTTACTTTTTATTTTGTTTTCATGCCCATGTATTGGTATCATTTGCTTATTAATATTCTTTAAATAACGTATATACGATTTACTGCAAATTGTTAACAAAGCACTTTGCAAAATCATATTCATGACATTGCAAACAGCTTTCCAAATGTATAAAGACTGTATAGGTAATTGTATAATGCAGGGGTCTCAAACTCAATTTACCTGGGGGCCGCTGGAGGTAGAGTCTGGGTGAGGCAGGGCCGCATCAGGTTTTCCACAAGAAAACAATAGATTAAAAACAATACATGGCCCTGCGGGGTAATCAGCAGCTTTCTGGGGCAATTTCTGCTGGGTGATTTGCATCTGCTGGGGAAATTAGCACCTTTGTGGGGCAATATGCGGGTCTGCGGGGCAATGTGCGGGTCAATATGCGGCTTTGTGGGCTACTGGCGCATCTGTGATTTTTTTTTAAATTCTAATTGGGGGTAAATTTTATGGCTGGGGGGGCAAGCTGGGGACACTGGGGGGTATTGTGGGGCCACTGGAGGGGTATTGTGGGAGTATTGTGAGGGGTGTGGGGCAATTTGGGTTTAATTTACTATTTGTCATTGTTGGCCGTGGGGGATGGGGGGTCAGGGCTGGCTGTGGGTGGGTTGGGGGGAATTGGTGGGGGACTTTTACTTACCACCCCAACAGAGATCGGCAGCTGTGCTGTTGCTGCTGCTGCCAGCAGCACTAAGGAGGAGAAGAAACCCGGAAGCGCTGATCACATGTGCTCCCGGGTTCTTATTGGCTCCTGTGACCGATCAGGTCACAGGAGCCCTCCTCTTTGAACAGAGGGAGTCAGCTAGGACACCCTCTGTGTCGGATCCAGTGCTCCACCGGCAAAGAAACTCCTGGTAGAGCGCAGAACCGGGGTCTGCAAAATAGCGGGCCGCGAGTTTGAGACCCCTGGTATAATGTCTTGTATTTCTTAATCAGTTTTCAGTTAAATGTCACTAGCTAGTGGATCCTAACTCATACTGGCACAAATTAAAAAACACAGATGAATTGTATAGCAAATGTAGCAGCAAATTATTTTATTACCATGTTATACCAAATTAACATTTCCAGGGTAAACCCCACTTAAATAATAAATATTATTTTAATTTAAATGTTGCACAAATTGAATATAAGAGAGTAAAAGTTGCTCCCTAAACCCTGGCATTTAGCTGTCCAGGTGTAAACTTTTGTTTCTTACATGTAATCACATGACAGCTGCTTAAATAAAATTCCATGTTATGCATTTATAAAAGAAAAAACAAGCAATACAAGCCAGGAATTCAACTTTAATAATGACATTTTATCAGTAAGATGTAGGAATGATTGCCATTTAAGTCACTGTATTTTTTAATTTTTTCTTGTGTTACTGGTTCTTGACAGAAATATAAGGCAATAGTGTGTCGACAGTATTCTACTGACATTTTAAAAATCATAGGTTTTATTTTTCAAATCTTGAATTTTTATCCTTTTACTTACTCATAGTACAATCAAATTTATTTTCTCTTTGCAGTCTTGGAGTATCACATACCATAGTTGGCTGACTTTTGTATTGTTAATTTGGTCGTGTGCTCTGTGGATGGTTCGAGATAGAAGAAAATACGCCATGCTTAGTTCACCTTTCATGGTTTTCTATGGAAATTTGCTTTTAACATTACAATACATATGGAGCATAAAGTTACATAATGAACTTCCAAATGTTAATGATTTACTTGAGCGAAAAAAACCTGAAGAACTTATATCAAAAGTAAGTATAGAGTCAGCTTGAAATTTTTTGTAAATGGAGGTTAACTGTAATGTGTATTCTTTGTGAGATTTTTTTGAGATACTTTAAGGATTATAAGGTTTAGTTTAGTTACTTTTTTGTAATGCTCCATATATCCCTACAGATATATTTATAGTAGCCAGCATGTTTAGAATCCTCCAAATGCAGCCTGAAAGTTGCAGATCATGCAAAAGATAAAAAAAAAAACAACTAAAGTTTCAAAGTGCATTATGTTTAAAATACCATTATTCACATACTGCACATTTTATCATAACCACAGTATCAGGCAGAGAATCCTCCAAAATGTATTCTGTATTCCTTTCTTGTGTAAATAAAGAATTCATAAAATAAAAAGCATCTCCATCAAAATATTATTGGGAAGGGTGTCAGAGCAGAGGAAAATTTCTTATCATAGGATAACTCGTTGCCTAATAGTAAGGTTGTGACCACCACTGGTGTTTTGTCACAGTTTAGTGGCAGTTTGTTGCAGTTTTGAAACAAAATAGCAGTAAACAATGACAAACCACACCCTATTGAAATCTATAGTGGGCATCTTCAAAGTGTGGTTTTACAGCAATAAAATATGTGCAGAGGTATTGCAGTAAAGCACATTGCAACAGTGTGCAGCATGGTTGCACATAGTCTCCCCTAAGACTTCTATGGGTGGACTTTTTGGCCACAGTTTTATCCCATGCCTAAAACCTGCAACAAAAAGCCATGTGGGGTCTTAGTCTTATACATTCATATTTAAAGTAAAAGTAGCCCTTTACAGTTCCTAATTTTCCTACTATTTTTTTTACTTGTATGTTTTGAAACTTTGGCAAATTTGCATTTATATTGGGATAATTAATAAGACCATTTTGACCATCCGTTTAGTTTCACCCTGTTTTTCTATCATTTTCATTTCCCTGTACTTTCTGATTCCCCTGATTTATAACGAATTTATAAAAATGAATCAGTAACAAAATAAAATGATAAATTGTTAAATAGTTAACAGCTACACAATTTGCTGTGTTTTCTGTTAGGCTCCCCTTCTATTTCAGATCAATATTAAAATCTACATTTTTGTTGGGAAATCTTTTTCATCTGTGGCTAAGTGACAGGACCAACTTTATAGGGTTATTCCAGCCTGAGCAGGCGAACACTTTTGGGCAATAAAATTATCTTTGAACAGCATAGTAAATAGGAAAAAATAGTGATATAACGACTTTTGTAAATATATCCCTATATAGAGTGGTTTCAGTAGGGATTATGAAATGACATATTGCAGTTCTAACTTATTATTGATTTATATTCTTTTCCTTTTTTTTTAAGATCTTTTTTACAGTTACCTTCTGGCTTTTGCTTAGGCAGCATCTTACTGAAAAAAAAGCATTAAAGCTAAATGAAGCAGCATTATCAGAAATAAAAGTTGAAAGTCAAGACAAAGGTAGGAAAATGAAGAATCCAATTAAACTTACATAAACCTACATAATGAATGTTTGTATGTATAAAGTATATAGTAAATATGGGTTTAAACCATATAAAGCGCTGCTTCTTTGCAAATGTCAAGCCCCACCTTGGGGCAGGTATAATAAGATGATACACTATATGGTAATATGTGTACACATATTAGGGTAATATGGTACTCTAATTAGGGGGTTATTCACTAAAGTGTGAATTCGACTGTCGAATTCTCAAACAGCGGATTCCCATAGCAAATCCACAACTGCAACAATTTCCCCATTGTAAAGCTGTGATCTAGACAAGTTTTAAAGTTGTGACTGCAACAGTTTTCCATAGTAAAGTCACGACTTTGACAATATTCTCATTATAAAGACGTGACTGCGACATTAGCAGTCTATTGCGACTGTCTTTAGCTGGCGAATTCGCACCTATACGCAACAATTTGGACTTTAGTGAATAACCCCCTTAACCTTGCAAGAATTTTTCCTGACCTGTAGCAGTTGTTTACGTTGAAAGTGTCAGCTTTGAAAGAATGCTAGATTGGAATTAATTCCTGATTTTTATGACTTTGTATTTTATTTTTTCTAGGCAGCCATATTTTATCTCATGCCCTTCAAATCCAAACTACATTTTTGGAAGTGCAGATTAAATCTATAATCTGTATAATGGAATTTTGGACTTTCTATGGACAGTCCACATTTAGGAATTAAAAGCAAGTGATCCAAAGCTTGATCTGACTTGTTTATAAATGTAATCCATCCAAATCCTGTATGCCTTTAAGCAAATTGAAAAAAATTACAAAAATTAAAATTCCCTTTTGGATTAGCATGGCCTTTATTCAAATACAACACTTGTAAAAATGTCAGCTTTGAAGTTAAATTCATGAATTTTTATTGCTTTCTGTCTGTTTTTATCTTTACTGATAGCAACCATGTTGTTAAAATGGCCTGGCCTAGTCTCATTGTTTTCTATTTTGTTTTATATAATACATATTCAGGTAGTACACTGCAAAAAAAATTACATTTTAAAAGCCAAAATAAGCTAAATATCATACCACAATGTAGAATTTTTGGGATCATGGGATGAATATATAGTAACTATAAACGCATTTGATATTTTTTATTTTTTAATTTTTACTGTCCTTTTGAACATTTATTGAAAGATATAACAAATGGTAAGGAAAACTGTGAATCTGTATCTGCAAAAAGCTTCAAAATGTGTTTGTATCCAAAGTGACTAACTACTTGAAACCATCCAAATGCGTCACATGGTTTCCTTTTATTTAGCTTTAAGAAATCATAAAATCAGGGAGATGTTTCATTATTTTATTCATTAGTTAAAATCAATATGTGGGAAAATGGTCTAGGTAACAGTAAGGTGTCCTGATTATTAAATATGCAGAAAATTCTTTACGTGCTTATTTATACAAATATATTTTAGAAGGCTTCCATATTGCTTGTATCTGCCTAGGCTTTTAAATCACTGTATTGTGGCTGTACACTGGTTGAAGGAGCTGGTTGTCTGAATATTTAAAGCATAAACAATTAAAAGGCCCTACTTAAAGATATTATGAAATATAAAATATTCTAAGATTGTTCTATACTTTCCCTTTAAACTACAAACTAGTTTTTAAAATGTCAGAATCAAGAAGTCTTGTTTTTAAATATTAAATATATTTGATAAATAGCTAAAGTGAAAAATGCAAAATGTTTGGCTGGGGGAAGTTTGATAAGTAGGCTTTATAGTATATGATCTAACAATACCATCCATGTCTTCAGAAGAAGAAGTAGAGAAACAAGAAGAAGAGGAAGAGGATGATAATGATATCATGAAGGTCGTGGGAAACCTAGTTAAAGCTATGCTTGTCAAGTACTGGATTTATGTCTGTGGTGGCATGTTCTTCTTTGTCAGCTTTGAAGGAAAAATTGTTATGTACAAAATTATCTACATGATGCTGTTTCTGTTCTGTGTAGCTTTGTATCAGGTATGTGTACACAACATCACATGATTATTACTTGGTAACTTTATTTTGTACATATTAACATTTTGGAAATCATAAAGCTATAGGTGCAATGTTATCCAGTGTGCAATTAAAATCCATACAACCATTTTGATTGCTTTCTTTCATGCATGCAACTGTTGACATGGATAACACCATAATTTTTATGAATAGGGGCTTATTCATAAAAGTCTGAACAGTCACATACAGGTATGAATTTGTGCCCACTGGCTGCTTCTCCATTTATTCTTTATTACCAATTTACCATCTAACTACGGTTGCTGACTTATGGAACTCTTAGCAAAACTTTGCATGCACGTTCACACAACTTTTGCCTATTTAGCAAGTATCAGAGAGTATTGAAGTGCCGAGTTTGGCAAGGCATAGTGCCCTGAATGTGCCAGTTTGATTTTGCCAAAGTAGGGGTTTAATGGAAAGGCGCTGGTGTGGCATAATGTAACTGTACTTGATACAGTTAAAGTGACATTGTAAAGATGATGTCACTTCATTAGGGCTAGTATAATCAAAATTGACATCACTATGCATACTGTTCCACTGCCTATGCTTTTAGCTCTGTTTGCTTCTTCACTAATTGGTGGATTTCTTTACTGAATAAGGAGTAGCAAATTTGTGTCAGTGCATAGGGACCCAAAGCATGAAGAATTCACTTCAGCTGTCAAATTTGCACTTTACTTACTATGCCCCATAATGTTCAGATTCAGGGCTTTAAACTGCCAGTTTATTTTTGTAGTGTGTTGTTAGTACAGTTGTCTACTAAAGCACAAACATTTTTTTTATAAAATATATAACAATCCATGGATTAGAAAAAAGTATAAGAATATATAAATTATTCATTCTCCCATATTCCGTTTTAGTCATTGCTTTTTCATGCATTTTTGCTGACTTTTTTTTTTAAGTCGCAACTTTTTCCGATTGCAACCAAGTGGCAACTAAAACTTTTCACAACTGAGAAAGATTTATATTGAAATTTGCTGCAGCATTAAAATTATCACATTTTACATTGATTTAAATGGAGTGTCTTTTCATCGTGAAAAATTATGGGAATTTGGACAGCCATCTCCCATAGAGAATAATGGGTCTTGGGCACTGTCAATCTAGTGAATATTTTTTGGTGCCAAAATTTGTCTGAAGGGTCTTAATAAATAATGATATTATGGCAATGTTTTTCTTTGTGCTTTCTTCATGTGACGTTTCACTGGTGACTTTTTTTTTTATTGCTGACTTTTATAGATATCCCCCTAATTAGTGTTATCCATATGAAGCTAACATTATTATTTCATTAGTTTGTTTTTTTTTATTTAATAGTCTAAAGGGTGTACAAAATGACTGTTTCACTAACAAAAGAAAAAAATTATAATAATTTTTGCTTTTTTTGTGTTTAGGTACACTATGAATGGTGGAGAAAAATTTTAAAATATTTTTGGATGTCTGTAGTTGTTTACACCATGTTGGTGCTTATATTTATTTATACTTATCAATTTAAATCATTTCCGAACCTTTGGATGAATATGACCGGACTAGACGAAAAAAAGTAAGTTTGTTCCTGGAGAATTAATTTAGACCAGGATGCCATGCAGTCTACCACAATATAACATTATACAGTTTATCATTTTATACACATCCCATAATTATTTTATTATGGCAAAAAAAGGTGAACTACCAAAATGCGCTTAGTGTGCCTTTAAAATATTGCTTGATTGTTTTATCTGACAACTTAAAGAAGTACTATAGTGCTGATATAATTGCCCACATACATATAAAACTCCTTTATACTAAGTCAATTGCTATCTCAAATTAAAAAAAAAAAGTTTAGTGAAGAAATAAAACTTACTGTTAGTTTCCCCAATTAGGTCTAATGAGGGCCGCCATTTTGTCTTTTCTCCCCCCTTTCCTTCTTGCAAGTTAGGCAATGTGAGAAGAAAGACCTGCCTAACTGCTATTAAGCAGTGTGCTGACCTTTAGGCGTCATCAATCAGGAACTACACTGGGGGTCCCCTAGAGCATCACCATCCCATCCAACGCTAATAATTATTAACCAGCATGTCAGTGGTTAAATGATTTATAACACAATTATTTCCATAGCACTACTGTAATATTAGCACTATGGAAATAAATAATATAAACTATACAAACCCCATCTAGTAGGCGTCCCTAGGACCCCCACACCTCCCCCCCACAATCACCGCTTCCAGCCAACACTAAGCTAGGTGCGAGTATCACTAAGCGCAGGAAGCGGCTCCATGGGAGCTGATCCTCTACCCCCTACCTCATTGTGCCCCTGTGGGGTAGAGGGTCCTATAAAAAGAAAGGGTGTGGGGGATCACTACTGGGAGGGGACCTCTTCACCTTCCCCCTACCCTGGTAACTAAGTGGGATAGGAAGCAACAACCTTAACCAAGGGAATTAGGAGTGACCCCCACCTCCTTTAGTCAAGGGGAGCAGGAGTCCCTCATCTGGAGGGGGTCAATAGCTGAACCCCCTCCATGGCCCCAAACCCATCAGCGCTATGGGTTCGGGAGTCCTAACCTGGTTATGGCCCTACCTAAGTCCCTCACCCCCTTCCTAACCATGGAGTGATAGGACCCACTAACTAGTAAAATGCCAGTCCATCATATCACCTGTAAAGGAAAGAAAAAATTTAGATTATCAGTATATATAATCTAATAAATTAATTAAATGAGTGCCTCTAAAGTAAATGTTACTGTTAGGTGGTCAGGAATAGTCATCTTCCAGAGATATCTTAAAATCGTTGAAATAAATGCTTTCAAACGCTAAAGGTGGATGGAAGTGCAGTCATGCCTCAGATCTGACGCGACTTCCTCTGTATGCAGCAATGTTAGTAATACCTGCCCCCCTAAATGCTAGGTGTATAGCACTATAGTAATATTATGCATTGCTTTTAATTGGTTGAGAGCTTAAATGTCAGGCTACGTCAGTGGGAAGCAGAGCGAATGCACCAGAATACAGAGGCTGGGGCTCAGGAAAGGTACTTGTGCACAGGCGCTTAGTAATAACTTAGGCAAAAAAATCACATAGACATATCCTGGTGTGGGGGTTTTCCAATGCTGCTTATTAAAGCATCCTGCTTCGCATGAAACAACTACTGGGGAGAAACGCTTCTCACTAAGGTATAGTACTGCATATGTAATCTGACTATAGTTCCCCTTTAAGTTCAACTTTGCTTTGTTTTGCAGGTTAGCAGATCTTGGTCTAGAAACCTTTACATTGGCTGATCTATTCACTCGCATATTTATTCCAACCTCCTTTTTGCTGGTGTGTATATTACACCTACATTACTTTCATGACCATTTTCTCCAGCTCACTGACCTTAAAGCCGTAACCAGCAAACAGGACAACACAATTTATAGGTAGGTTAACATGAACTGAAATCATTAATCAAAGAGTTTTTTAAAATCCACAGCATACATACATTGTATATGCAACACAAGTTACCCATCACCCCTCATAAGTTCTTTGTGAAGGAGCAGTTGAAGACTATATATGAGCTGATCTGTGGAAGTATTTTCATGTGCAGCTTGCACAGCAAATTCTACAGTGTTCTATGAAGAAGGATTTGCATTTTTTTTTGTTCAGAACAGTAATCCAATGTTTCCTTTATTTGATTCTTGTACTGTATTATCCTTGTAATCATTACCATCTGTTTTTTTAGGGGGTAATTCAGCATAGTGCAAACTCACTTCCTGATCCTTCACATCAGCTCGCAGAGACTGTTACATGCTCACTGATGTCCGACACACGGACATCAGCGAATGCTTTAAAGATATTCCAGTCTTCGCGAGACCACTTGAGTCGCCTCACGAGACTGGAATACCTTTAAAGCGTTCGCTGATGTAGGACATCAGCGAGCGCGTAACAGTCTGCGAGCTGATGTGAAGGATCGGGAAGTGAGTTCGCACTATGCTGAATTACCCCCTTAATCTTATCAAAATATATCAAAAAATATGACCCTAATCTTAATAGCAGATGGTCTTCATTTTTATTTTGTTTTAGCTTTTGAATTAATTACATTCTGAAGCTCAATTTATTTATTAATTTGGAAGAAGAGTAACACCAAAAATGAAAATGTCCCAAATGCCTTTACAATTACTGTATTCAATCTGTGCTCACAAAATTGTACTTGGCGCCTGGAAAGTATGATATTTAACCTAGAATTTGAGCTTTCCGGAACACTTTGTAAATAATATATAAAAACATAGAAAACAAAGGAACTGGATAAAAGTAGACAGAAAGCAGTAAAATGCAAGAATTCATCTTTGAACATAACATTACAAGTGCTGTATTTAAATGGCTGTCATGCCAATCCACATGGGAATTTATTTTTCTGGTGTTACTTGTCTTTTAAATGGCCCTCAGTTAACCTTCCTTCCAGACAATGTTGTAAAGTACAGACACAAAAGATATTACAGAGCCTTAACAAAAAGCAGTTAAAGAGAATTTACAATTTACATTGGTCATTAAGGGAGTTATTCACTAAAGTTCTGAAGGGCAAGGGTTCCGTTGGGACTGGAGAATTCAGGGGTACTTCACTATCCCCTACTTAGATTGTAAGCTCCTTGGGGCAGGGACCTCCAACCTCTTGTGTCAAACACTACATAGCACTTAATTTGTTGTACCCTTGTTTTATTTTACTTGTATTGCTTAATGCACTTTTCCCTTGTTTGTATTGTACTTGAATCGCTGAATTGTACAGCGCTGCGTAAATTTGTGGCGCTTTATAAATAAAATTATACATACATACATACAAGGTGCAAATTCGACTGTCAAATTGTCAAACAGCAGACTCCCATTGCAAATCGCAACAATTTCCCTATTGTAAAGTCATGAGAATTTTTTAAAGTTAAGGTTGTGTCAGACTAACTATAAGAGATTAGAGGTCTGGACCCCAGTGGCTGGACACTGGCAAAAGCAAGTTATGTCTTTAACCAGTAAATAACTTTTAACAGGGCAGGGGTTAAAATAACATAAATGGGGACTGAGTTCTGAAGGACAAGGGTTCTGTTGGGACAGGAGAATTCAGGGGTACTTCACTATCCCCTAAGCAAGATGTGCAGGACTTAATTAGCTTCTTCACCTGATTACCATCCAATTAACCTTACCAACGGAACACTGCTAATACAGGATAAACAAGATTTGGCAAATTCCCCTTTAACATAACTTGGCAAATGTC
>WMED01015431.1:0-10267 GCA_019650415.1 Pipa parva | reverse complement strand
AGAAACCATAAACAAATGCAATGCTTATTTTGTATAAATAACACTCATGCTGCATATATCAGCACTAAGAAGCATTTCACCAACCTGATTACAAGGGAAACACATCATATAATACTACAGTACTCCTCTTTCTAATAACCGTAACAAAGGGCATCATCAAACCTATATATTAGTAGCCAATATAGAATACCTATAAAAAACAGAATATACTTCCCATTTCCTTGTATGACCTATGAAGGGATGAAGGGTCTTGGCCCACTTACAGAGCATAGTTACTGCTACAATGGGAAATTTGCATATTGATGTTGGCAATGTAGCCCAACCACTCTCTCACCTCTGGGTACAACTAAGTGTAGTTCAAGGTTCAGGGAGATAAAAGAGGCATTCCATAATGTATGTGGCTCTACCTTTTCTCACCATGCCTTTCTCATTTCTGTACCCCTTGTAGTATTTCAAACTCCTTTTTGTGATGTCATTTACTTGATTTTATATTCACTGTAAGATATGATACAATCTTGGTGTTAGTAGGACAGTGACAGCTTTGCCTTTTTTCAATTGCCAAAGGCACAGGTGGGCAAGGACTGTAATAGTATATATTCTGCAGTAGGAGCACAATTATTTTATTTTATTTTTTGCTACAATGGACTATATTGCCTGTGAATTTCCCCCTACCTTAATATCAATACATGTTCATGATACTATGTATTAATACATATTAAAACAGTAAAGTGCAAGGGGATTAATAATCCCTTTCAATGTATGATACAAGCTGTATCAGCACAAGCCCTGCAAGGAACAGATCTTGTTTACTCCACTAATCACTTTGTCTGCCTGCCAAGCACTATAAAAATCCACGAGTGATGAGTGATCCAGTCACTAGATTATTTTATACTGTTGTTTCAGACAATAAGTAAGCAGTATTTAAAGCCAAGGAATGCTACTGTTAAGACAGCTTTGTGGCTGTAAGTTACAAAGCAGGAAACATGTTGTTTATGCCCGTAGTTGTGCTGAGTCACTAGCCTAGCTTAGCCAATGAGTTATTTTAAAAAGGTGCTTTTAGGATCACATAAATAACAACATTCCCTCCCTGACACAAGCACTTTCTAACAGAATGAGACAAAAAGATCTGAGAGATATATATATATTTAGTTTGAAAGGGGTATGTTCAAATGGACACCATCATTAAAGGGGATAGTAAGCCAATTCTATGTTATTAATTATCTCAAATTATCCCAAAACAGACGTTTATGTTGGGCTAGGTTCATACTGGCGTTTTTATGCACGGCGTAAAAACAAAAAAAGCCGCGCTGTGTAAACTTATTGGACTTGCCTTGTTCCGGCCACACTAGCGTATGACACATATACACTGTGTATGGAATGCTTCACATCGCATTTTTTCCAGCGTATATGCGCTGTGCACAAAGTGTGGCCAGATAGGAGTAGTGGCGAACGCCGAGGGAGCGTACACACTATGTCGGGTAAGTACAATAGAAATACACATCTAGAAAATACACCGGACAGAAATACATGGCATATTTTTTTAGATGCACATTTCTAAAATATGCAGTGCATATGTGCTGTGTGAACTGGGCCTAACATATAACATATTGTTAATATTTCATTCTTTTTATTGTACTGCTAATGCCTACATAATTAGAGACTTTGTTACATACCTGATCCGCACTCCTGTGGTGTCCTCTCTCCCTTCTGCCACCCGCACTAGGAAATGCTCTGTGCGCGGGCAGCTGCAGTCTCATTTTTGAATGATAGGCGTCGTTGCCTCCCCTGTAGCCGGTGGGGAGTTTAAAAGCCGGCTTCTCAGGCAGTTCCTTGCCTGAGTATTGTGTGTATTTAGGTCCCGACTTGTTCTGAGTCTTTGCCTGCATTATATTAAAGTTTATCCTCTGTACCTGTTCCTGTGTATGTCCCAGCACCAGTCCCAGTATCCTGTACCTGTTCCTGTGTCTGTCCCAGCACCAGTCCCAGTATCCTGTACCTGTTCCTGTTCCTGTGTCTGTCCCAGCACCAGTCCCAGTATCCTGTACCTGTGTTACTAAGCCTGTTCAGTCCCAGTTCCTGTACCTGCGTTCATGAGTCTGTTCCAGTATTCTACGCCTGCACTTGTCCCTGTTCCTGAGGGCCGCGACCTAGGAGTCTCTTGCGGGGGTTAAAGGTGAAGACTGGAGGCTCCTTAGACCCCGTGCCTCAGATAAACCTGTGCCAACTTCTGCAGTGGTAAGAGGGTCCACTAATTTCAGTGACGGAGCCGTGACAGACTTGAGGCCAGTGTTGTGACAAGGTGTAATGGCGCCCTAAACGACAATGCCAAAATGCACCCCCCACCACCAGCAGTATTCCCTCCACTGTGCCCCATACATTGCATTTCTCTAACCCACCCTTTCTTCATATTGTGGTGCCCCAAACTTCACTTTCCAGATACCGTGCTGACCCAATCCTACCTTTCTCCATACTGCACTGCCCTTTAACAACCCCCATTCCCTATAATGTTTTGCCTGCCCCACATCATCCCCCACATTCACACATTAATTGATACCTTACTCCACTAGATTGAGCTATTAACATATTCTTAGTACAACCATCATTTTAGCAGACTCACATTGCTAAAGTGTTCTTAAAATGTAAATATAGGGAAATGGAATCCTCCCATTTCCATTTTCTTACACTTGTTAAAGCACTGGAGATACCTCTAATTGAAAAAAGTGCATTAAGAGTCTCTGGAATAAAAATAAAACTAGTATACTATATTTTGTGCTTATTGTTGTAGGTTGACCATAATTAGGTGCAGATTACTTTGCAATTATGAGTTTCAGTGGATGCTCATTAAAAAGTGTTCCCTAATCAGTCTGGCCTCATTGCCATTGTCAGTTACCTCTGGTACCTTTTCTGCACAACCAAACAACAACAGAGGGAGTAAGATATGGCCCTGTACTGCTGCCCTATAGACATCAAAAACACCATTAATTTTTAACTGGACTATATACAACTTTTTATACCAGGGTCTACATTTTCTGGTAGTATTATAGTAGGTGATAATTTGGTTATTTTTTGTCAAGGCTACCCAAAAATCTATTATAATGTCTGATGCAACACAGCTTTTAGGTTTGGACTCACCATGGATTATTGTCATCAGCAGTGTCAGACTGGCCCACCAGAGGACCAGAGAAGCCTTCGGTAGAGACCTCAGAATTGGTTGGCCCAGGCATGGACTCAAAAGCATGGTAAGCCTTGGCCCAATTAATAATAGGCTGCCAAGCAATGCTTTGTCTAACTTATTTCTCATAATTATTTTTGTTTCTAGTAACATTTGGGAGTAGGAGGTGAGCCCTTGTGAAGAGTTTCTCTTAGGGGCCCAATATGCCTCAGTTCAACACTAGTAATCATGGTATGCCATGTCTATGCTTGAATATGTCTTTGTTGGAGAGAAATGCATGCTCTTCATGTTGTGTAGTATTATTCCTCAGAAGAAGATTATCTTCTGCTATTCCACTACCAGCCTAAGTATTAGTAGGTAGTACCTGTAGTACCTCTATTACATCAGAGAGAAAATGCACAGTGCTAGAATCACTTAATTCTTCTGTCAGTCAGAATTAATCAAATAGACTGCAAATGTGAACCTCCTAGCCAATACCCAAACAAATCTAAAAGCAAGCTAAAAAACAACTTTTTACAAATGGAAATCAAAATGGGGTAAAGGGGGGCACCTGTATATGAACCTGTTAAAGCATAAAATCTGGAAATCATAGTATAACATAAACCCCTTCTTCTCAAGTATGTAAAGATAAGAAAAAAAAAAATATGTATACAGTATATACAGTATATATTCTCAAACAGGGATATATATATTTAAGTGTGTATGTGTTTGAATGCATGTGTAGTCATACAAATGCAATTAATAGGCTTGTTTAGATATATAAATTCATATACAGGGTTGGAATGACCAACTGAAGGGCCCCAGTTGTAGTCAACCCACTGGGCCCTGTTTAGTGTGTGGGCTTGAGCAGCCGGAATCTTCCCTTTTTGAGTGATCATGTGTCATGTGCCTTCAGCCAGCGAGGTTGGGGCATCCGGTGGGGATCTTTGACTGGATGGAGGATTGGTAGAGCTGTATTTCAAAAATACTCAGTGGTTTACAGAATGTTGTTTGCAGCTTACATATTCATTATTGGTCAGTATAATTTTCTTTTGCTAATTGGGCCAGGGTCTTTTAAATTATAGACAGTTCATCCACACTTAAAATACTTAAAATAGCAGTATGACCACTGTCAGGGGACATGGACTAACTGTAATTATTTTTAGGACTCTGCTTTCTGAAAGAGACTCTGAATGTACAGAGTCATGTTTATTATGGCTGCACCCTGTAGCTTTTCTAGGTAATGTCAGCTGTTCTTTTTCAACCATTTGTAGACAGTCATGATAAATAAGGAAGGCATACCATGTTACAGTTAACAGCCCCTCTCTCTGTTGAAGCAAATACTTTACCGGCATAAGTCAAGTTCCTGGCACAGCTCATGATAAATGAGAAGAAAACCCTTACTGCCACAAATATTTGTAATTTTGAGCAACAGCATAAAACTTAAAGGGTTAATTGAATTTACTGGTATTTTGCAGATACGGAAGCTAACATATTATTTCTGTATTTAATACTTAAATTAATATGATAGTCTATGTCTGTTTGCTGCATCTGTTACATGTAAAGGGGATTTAAGGACAAGGAACCTGACCTATTAATGCCCCTTGTGTTAAAAGAACATATTTGAGATATCAATTTTTTTTTTTGTTTGTTTGTTTTTCTATAATTCTGCACTTTTTCAGCTAAACATATACTAATCTCCTTTGGTATTGTGTGTCATTAGGATTCTATATCCAGATCACAAGACCTGGGTACCAAGTACCCTAGACCTCTTTAATGGTCTAAGGGCTGTTGGACTGATGGGGAAAAAGATTAAAGTGCTATTAACAGTAGAATAAGCCCCACAACTCTCATAGCACTGCCGATATAAGTAAAGTGTTATGGGGCATAATTATAGAAAAGGGAGTATAGGTGATACATTTTATTGGCTAATGAAATCGATGGTAAATGCAAGCTTTCGAGGCTCCTAAGGTGATGAAGAGGCCTTAGGAGCCTCGAAAGCTTGCATTTACCATCGATTTCGTTAGCCAATAAAAGGTATCACCTATACTCCCTTGTCTTTGCTTAAATCTATGGCTAACACGGTGCATAACTCTACTGGGACATAATTATAAAACAATGAATTTGCAATGCAAAATCAACTTCCGACAATTCGTGTCAATTTGTCCAGAGTGCAGTGAAGCCAATCGTGCATATTCCTTATTAAGTGTACTGTTGTTGTCATGAAACAAATTTTTATGCAGTACTTACTGAGCATTGTTATGCAAAAAGTAGCTATTGAGACAATGACATCATAGCTGTCTTATTCTAAATTAATGTCAACATTCCGGCAATAGGTATAAATTATCATTTATTGTCGATTATTTATTAAGGCCAGTGTCACCATTTTGTGATATTTTGTAATAATATAATATAACAATAGTATAGTCATAAAAATAGTTTTTACATTAATTTACAAGTGTCATGTTGACACTTGGTTGCCACAATTTTTAAAGCCTTTCAAGTGAAATGTCACCAGAATATTAACAGGAACCTTGCCATATGCCCCCAATTAGCTTTTATTTGGTAAAGGTAAATTTTCATATTCACATCAGTTTAACTTGGCAAATTGTCACTTTGACACATAATGAATTCTGAAATTGATGTTTCATTAACAGTGAATAAACTGAATTAATGCATGTATATACAGTCAGCATGATGTCACCGTCTGTGCAAGAATTTGCCGCATTGCAGAAATTAAAGATTTTGAATGAATAAACAATGTTGCCAAAATATCTGAATATGCCCCTATGGACATGGCAAAGCTCAATCTGTTAGTAGCAATTTAAGGTAGAGCTAACACATGTTGGGGGGAAAGTGAGAAAAGTAAAGCAAAGGGACAAGCCATATCACTTTAATGGAAACTCTGAAATAATAGGAAAAGGAAAAATATTGCCTAGAAGCACATACCACTCTAATATAATCTAAAGAAGACAACTGTAGCTTTAACATACATTAGACACAAGCATATTACAGAGAAAGTATAGTGAGGGTAAAGATGAGAATATTGGTCTGGGAAAAAATAATCCCTTATCCAGGAATGTATCTAGGCACAGGTAGTGTAAACATAAACTATGAGTAGCAAGTCTAATAAAATCACTCACTGAACAGCCATAATGTGCATCATACATTAGTGGTTATTGGAAAATACAAAAGATCCTCAGGGACTTGCCTTTGGATTAGCGAGAACTACTATGGCAGGTTATTAGGTTAGATGCATCAGGTTAAGTTTATTCAAGAAGCTGCTTCTCCCAATGAGGAGTGAGCATAGCAGGTTCACATCCTCCTTTCTGTAACGGCCTTAGTGAGTATAAGACGTATAAGATGACCTCCAACTTTTCCAGTTAAAATATAGAGTTTGGGATATACTTGCTGTATAAGACTAACCCTCTTTCAATTCAAATCCTGCTTGGATTGGTCAGCTCTCCCTGCCTGCCCAGCCCTCCCTGTCTCCAAGACTATCAGAGCACTATGACACTGTGCTGCTCCCACAAGCCCCTTCCCACACTGTGCAGCCCCCACAAGCTACTTCCCACATTGTGCAGCCCCCACAAGCCTTTTCCCACACTGTGAAGCCCCTTCCCACACTGTGCAGCCCCCACAAGCCCTTTTTCACACTGTACTGCCCCCACAATCCCCTTCCCACACTGTGATGCCCCCACAAGCCCCTTCCCACAAAGTGCCACTCCCTCTTTCCTACTACCTACCCTCTGAAAGAAGGGGGCACTATCTTAGTGCTAGCCCCCTTCTTTTCCCTCTCCCTACCTACCTCTTCTTTCGTTCGCCCAGCTCTCTCTGCAGTAGAGCTTAGTGCTACAGTGTTTCCTCTCCCCAGCAATGATTAAATAACTTCCTGGAGCTCACAGGACATTACATCATTGCTGGAAGAGGAACACTGTAGCGCTCAGATCTACAGCAGAGAAAGCTGGGCGACGGAGGAGGTCGGTAGGGAGAGGGAAAATGGGATACCCGGTTTATAAGACCCCCGACTTTTGAGAAGGTTTTCCGCGGGTTTAAGAGTCATCTCATACACCGGAAAATACGGTAGTGTAGATCCCCCCAGAGAAGTTCTCTCATAGCAGTATTATTAAAGTCACCTATGTTACAACAAGTGGTTTTTACTTCCCTTTCTAGGTGAGCCTATTCCTAGATAATAATTTCTTTGTTATTTGAGTGTACAAAACCAGAACCCTATCATCAACCCCCTACTTCACCACTTTAATCTGGCAAAGTTAGACTGGTGCATTCAGAGCAGTGTGCCTAGCTGTATTCACTACTGGGACGCAATCCTACATTTGGTAAACAGGCGATAGTTGTGTGTATGTGCACGCAAAGGGATGCAAAGAGTATAATAGCACTATATAAAAATTGAATAAATACAAAAAAGTGACCATTGTAAAGTGCAAATTCACTACATTTAACCGACTATGCGAAATTGGGGAAGTGGCAAATAGATATAAATTTGGACTTTGACACAATTTTGATGAATTTGGACACATATTGATGTATAAAGACATTGAGCATATTAAAGACAACTGAATTGCCGCAGAATTTTTGATCATTATTTATATTTGTTATGTACTCATAGTAATAACCTTGGTTTAACCTTTGTATAAGTAAACAATGTCAACTCTTTGAAGAACAATATATTTTTTATGTCTTCGGCAACTTTGAAAGACAAACAAATACACTGAATTCCTGCATTCCTGTTTTACCGCTTGTGCGATGAATGGAATTTCCAATAAAGGAATGATCTGTTAACACATTTTTTGAGCAAATACATCATTTTTACCAGTAGTAAAATTACAGTGCCTGATTGCATTTAAAATCCTTTAACAAGATTTGGTCTATCTAGAATTATACATTTATTGCAAGAGGAAACTGCTTCAGACTTCAGATTCTGCCCTAAATTTACCAGGATAAAATAACAAGTATATTAGATGTGTTTTCCCAATTAGTAACCTGGAGACTTATCAATAAAATACATACATTAACTAGTTTGCTTTTTATCCAGTTTAATAAGTTATTTTTTATGTGTCTGGGTTAATAATTTTGGAAAATATTATTTTATTAATACAGCTTTCCTAGCCAGCTATGGTTTCCTAAAAGGCAAATGACCATGGTTACAAAGTCTTTAGGGAGATTAGTGTTGTGAAGTTTTACAGCATAAGTGTCCCTTTGTATTATCATGCAGACATATAACCTTTCAGAAAGAAAACATATAAGACAGCCGTGCCCCATTTGCCAAATATAATAAAAAAGATATATATGCGGTCATATAAAAGTGGTCTCTGAAATATCAGAACTGGCTGCACAGACATAAATTAAAGTTACGAGGAATAATTTTGCCAAATGTCACACTTTATTATTTGGCAGACTACCAAATACTCACTTTAGAATCCAGTCTTAGAACATTAAATGTAGCCAACTCTAACTTCATTGGCTCACTAATGACTTAAAAGGTTTGACATTGAAAGAAGGAAACGAGGCATCTTTAAGAAAACTCATTTAGTAATGTTCTTTTGCCTATGTACATGATTTGATAACTAATATTCGCTTTCATTCTAAGGCAATGTACTTTATCAACTCTCAGAGGTAGAGACTTAAGGCCATTACTAACAAAGCAAAACTGTCAAAAATGGTATGTTACTGCTATTGTCATTGCCCAAGTCAATGCCACCAGGGCCAGGCCAAGGGGTAGGCAGGGTAGACGGCTGCCTAGGTTGCTGCTGGATTGTGGAGGTGCTATCTTAGTGCTCGCCCCCTTCTTTTTTCTGTTCCTACCTACCTTTTCCCAGGCCCAGCTCCATCTGCTGTAGCGCTAAGTGCTACAGCATTCCTCTCCCCTGCACTGCTTCACAGGATCACAGGAAGTTAAAACTTTAACTTACTGTGATTGACAGGAAGTTGAAGGAAGTGCCGGGGAAAGGAACGCTGTAGCACTAAGCACTTACAGCAGACAGAACTGGACCAGGGAAGAGGTAGGTAGGGACACGGAAAAGGAGGGAGGCGAGCACTGAGATAGCGCCCCTGTACAGCGGTGCCCTAGGTGGCTGTGTACCCTGCCTACCCCTCAGCCTGGCCCTGCTGCTGGACCTTGTGAATGTTTAGTGGTAATCTTATTGAATATTAGAAGCTTTTGCTTCTTAAATCAAATGTCTCCATGGACTTCTTCTTCCTTATCTAAATATCTCTTAGAGCTCTAGTAACTGACTTAACTCAAGCTCACTTTAAAACACCAAATTAACACCAGATGTAGCTTACTTTCATTTCATCATGTTTTATTCTTCCTGGGTCTTTTCCAAACTACTGTGAATGTTTTAGTCTAAAGTTAATACCCATAAATAAAACACATACAGATCTCTCAGATCCCAAAAGATTTAACAGTCATTTCAGTTTTCTTTAAATCTCCCTGAAATATTGAATTATATTCTACACAAAGAATCCATTTGATTTGAATTTTATTAGTGAAGGCTGCCATACTGTTAGTTTAAGGTCAATGACAATTTTGAATAAACTTCAGTTTGGGCTGTGAACCTTGGTGGCTAAAATGGTAGAATCTTGGCCTGACTTTTCTAAGCAATACATTATATCCTACCTTTGGAGTGACTTTGTTTCAAGTCCTTGATTCATTTTTTCCAAATCCATAATTGTACATATATTATTCCTTTAACACCATCACATCTCAGAGGAAAAAAGTCACTTCAAAGTAGCAATGTGATCATTTTAGTTTTTTTTTTTTTTTTATAAATCCTACAATAACATTCATGGTGTTAAATGGCTTAGTGCTCCTTCAAATATTGAAGTAAAGCATCTCAACCCTAGTGAGATATCTGCTTATTATTTGGGCAGTATGTAGATATGAAAAGCTAGAGGCAGGTAGACAAGATAACAGAAGTTTACTACACACATCTCTTCCACTGCTAAATCTTTTCGATTCTTTCTTCGCAACATTGCCAAGATCCACCCCTTTCTCTCTCGCTCCACTGCTAATACGCTCTTGCATGCTCTTTTAAAGTCTCACTTGGATTACTGCAATGTTCTTCTATCTGGCCTTCCAGTTTCCTACCTCTCCTC
>WMED01015430.1:0-13654 GCA_019650415.1 Pipa parva | reverse complement strand
TGGGGCTAGCTGTACATTCAGGGATAGCTGTACATATGGGGATAGCTGTACATTCAGGGATAGCTGTACATGTGGGACTATCTGTACATTCAGGGATAACTGTACATGTGGGGCTATCTGTACATTCAGGGATAACTGTACATGTGGGGCTAGCTGTACATTCAGGGATAGCTGTACATTCAGGGTTAGCTGTAAATGTGGGGCTATCTGTACATTCAGGGATAGTTGTACATGTGGGGCTAGCTGTACATTCTGCCTCGCGACACCCCCTGCCCCATGCCATTCCCCCCTTGCCCAGCGCCCTCCACTCACCTCCATCAGCGTTCCAGCAACGCACCTCCTCTGTTGAGGTAAGCTGAATGCGACAGCCCTCCTTAGATGTTTGGGTCTTGCCGGCAGCTACCGAATACAGCGGACAAGACCCAAAGCAGTAAGGAGTGCGGTCGCATTCAACTTACCTCATCAGAGGAGGTGCCTTGCTGGAACGCTGTTGGAGGTGAGTGGAGGGCACTGGGCAAGAGGGGGTGCTGGGCAAGGGGGGGCGCGTGGGGGAGAAAGGAGATCAAGTAAAGAGATGGGCGATGTGGGTGACAGCGCCCCCCAGATAGATTGCGCCCTGGGACATCGCCCATAGGTAGAACCAGCCCTGTATGGAAGGGCAATATTGTTGCAACAGTATTCTTGCTGAATAGTCACATGAATTACAACAGTTGTTTTTACATTCATTTCAATGGCAGACTATACCTAGCTTATTTTTTGAGTAAAATGTTGCTAGAGTACAAGCACCCTGCTGTAATCCCCCCAATAAGGCACTTTCATCTGGTGAAGTTAGATCCACATATTCCCTCCAGTATGCCTTGGCAAATGGTCAGATTGACACATAATGAATGCAGTAAATAGACAAAAATGGTCCATAAATATGCAGTGGTATGCAGAGTATTGTTGCAAACTGAAACAATATACCTTGTTATAGAAAATGACAATCTTTGTTGAGTATGCAAAGTTTGTGAATTGTCAAACTGTGACAATGTCACTAATTCTGAGACAATTCATATACTGATAAACATACCCCCTGGTTAGCATATATATATATATACAGGGCAAGGAGAAAATACCCTGACTACTTACATAGCATTTCAGAAGAGTCCCAATACAGAGAGAAAAGGCAAAGGGAACAATGGTGTAGGAGTCATGTATAAAATTTAAATGACTGACATACAGACCCTAACACAGGACTCAATAGTGACAGTTCACAGGAGGATTTAGAATGAGTAATATCAGGAATGAGATAGATAATGAATAACCATGGGGAATACTGACATCTAGTGACAGATGGCTATCTTAGATGTAAGTAAGATAACAGACTGGACACAGAGTGAGACACCTATAGGTATGATGGGAAGAGAGGTAAGGACCTTGAGAGGAAATAAATAGAGTACACATACTGAAACAGGGGATTACTAAGTGAGTGACTGACAAAGAGGATGGAAAGTGAATATTTCCAGATAACTCCTAATATTCATCCAGCTCAGGGACCTCATACAGGAAAACTTGACAAAAGACAGCTCCCTAAAGGGAGTTGATTGCAACTGAGTATAAAAGCAAAAGACTACTCCAAGAGAGAAAAACTTGATTGTAAGTGTTTCCAGTGGTGAAGGACTGACCTCTAACAAGGAGTATCCTGGAAGCTGGCTCTGGAAGGTCTGGACAGACTGACAATTGGGAGACTGTGTCCCTGAAGATTCAGGTAAAAGGGGAACTAACACAATTCACTTGTACACTCCTACATCCATCAACACTGAAGTTCCTTTAATTTTGTGCCCATAGTACCTGTGTGTAACCAAGCAAATACTATAAGATGTGTCCACAGAGTCACTAGGCTACTGCCTATGAAAGAGAAGGAATCACAGAGTGCCAAGGATGACATGTAAAGAGATGCACATTAATTGTACATGGTCATGAGAGTGTAATGCAGAAGGTGATTCCCTGCAACAGTACAATGATTCTTCTCCAAGTGAGGCCTTTACATGAGATGGATTAAGGGAGTAATTCAGTATGCAGTTAAGTGATCTCCGAATCCTTCGGCTCACTTCGTAAATGGTATTATGCGCTTGCTGATGTCCTGCACGCGGACATCAGTGAGCGCATTAAAGGGATTCCAGTCTTGGAAAGGCAACTCTTTTGCTCTCGCCGAGACTGGAATCCCTTTAATGCGCTCGCTGATGTCTGCGTGCAGGACATCAACAAGCGCAGATCAGTCAGTCCAAAGTGAGGCGAACACTCCGCACCTCACTTTGGACTATAGTGAATTCGGCTCTAAGGGGGGAATTCAGCTTGCTTGCTCTCCCCTTTTCCTTTCCTTTTCCTTATCTTTCAACTACTATTACGTTGGAATTCACCAAGCTCCAAAGTGAGGCGCGTAGTGTTCGCCTCACTTCAGAAAAACTGAAATGCGCATGCTGATGTCCTGCGCGCGGACATCAGCACGCGCATTAAAGGGATTCCCCTACCGGCGAGAACACTCGAGTCTCCTCGCCGGGAGGGGAATTCCTTTAATGCACGTGCTGATGTCCGCGTGCAGGACATCAGCATGCGCATTTCAGTTGTTCCGAAGTGAGGCGACCTCTACGCGCCTCACTTCGGAGCTTGCTGAATTCCCCCTAAGAGTGATAGCTGGGTAATGCAAACAAAGGGTTGACACCAGTTTACACCAGATCATGAGGGCTACAGTGGCATTACACAAAACAAGAGAATGGCATAACTAATTTCATTTACGGTTTAGCTTTGGTAGAAAAATAAAGAGACACACTTTGTTGTTATCTTTGCTACTCTGCTGGTTTTTGCTACTGTATCTCCTCAAGTTTGGCTATTTGTCCCACCCGACTGCGTAGGTAGCACTGCAAAAACGTTTATAATGAACTTTATAATTAATTAATCATTTGAACTAATTTCAGCTGGGCAAAACATTTCATTAAAATGTTAAGCAAATGTAATTTATATTAGGGCTGGTGCTGACAGGAGCTACAAAGGAAACACATATATCTTTCCCTGGATGACCTGACACACCTCCCTCATGCACCAATCAGAATAATGCTTTGTTGTCTGAATGGTATTTGACAAACTCTACTTCTCGGTGTAAACCAAACCAACAAGTGTTTGTGATTTACAACTGCCAAATACTAAAATGTCAGTGGTTACAAACTATTTCACATGAATTATTCCCATCATAAAAGGCAAGTGTCCAAGTATAGAATCAGGTGCATCAGACACTTAAAAAAAACATTAAAACCAAAAAAATTAAATGCCTCAAATGTTTTAATAGTTGCTCAGTCTGTCTTTCCAAAAATAAAAAAAAAGATAATATAAAAAGAATGATATTTAGCTATTTAACTCTTAAAATGTAATTTTCTCGCATACTTCCTTAATACATTGGTGTGAAAAAGTGTTTGCCCCCTTCCTCATTTCCTGTTTTTGGAAATGGCTTTATAACCCTTTCCAGACTGATAGATCTCAATTACTTTCTTTATCAATTGTTCCTGAATTTCTTTGGATCTCGGCATGATGTGTAACTTTTAAGGATCTTTTGGTGGACTTTTACTGTGTGAAAAACCACAGTTATAGTATGTTTTAACAAGGGGGGCAATCACTTTTTCACACAGGGCCATGATGGTTTGGATTTATTTTCTCCTTTAATAATAAACACCTTCATTTACAAATTGCATTTTGTGTTGACTTGTGTTGTCCTTGACTATTGTTTAAATTGGTTTGATGTTCCGAAACACTTAAGTGTGACAAACATGCAAAAAAACAGGAAATGAGGAAGGGGGCAAACACTTTTTCTCACCACTGTATGTATTATCTAATAATACATAGCTAAAGATACAGGATCCCCTAGCCTCTCACTGTGAGCAGTGCTGCTTGTACTCGAGCACTGTAAGTATACGTCGTTTATTATACTGAAGTCATTGCTGATGTCAGCCAGCCAGAATTGGCTCAGAACCCAGAAGTGCTGCGATAAAATAGCAACTTGGCGCTACTGGCTTATCACTTAGCGCTGGCACGGATAGTCTAAGCAGCATCAGTGGAGTGCTGCTCGTGACAACTGTTAGAAAATAGGCAGGTCAGTGGTGTTTTATTAGCTGCCAAATTCCATGTTTTTACAGTATGTTTATAGTATTATTCATTTTCCACATTAAAGGGCTATGGTGTATTAAAGATGTTACATTGTGATTAGACACACGTAACTTGTACAATATGATTGCTATTACACATATACAACACATTATTATTTATAACTGAGTGCTATTCTTTACTTAATGTTGCTGTTACTTTTTAAGCAAGATCTCAATCTACTTGAAGTGGTTTAATGATTTAATAAACAACCCACTTAACTTAACTTGAATGTGCCAGATCATTATCAAGAAAGGAAAACCAAAATTGCATTTAGATTCAAGATCACCTTGGCTTAAACTTTGTAGGAGATGTCATGCTTCGGTACATTTAAAATGATATTATTCTTGTTACGGATTCTGAATATGAAAGATGTATGCAGCTATCCCTGCATGTACAGCCAGCCCAGTTGTGTGCAACTATCCCTGCATATACAGCTAGCCCTGCTATGTACAGCTATCCCTGTGTGTGCAGCTGGCCCTGCTGTGTACAGCTATCCCTGCATGTACAGCTAGCCCAGTTGTGTGCAACTATCCCTGCTATGTACAGCTAACCCTGCTATGTACAGCTATCCCTGCATGTACAGGTAGCCCTGCTGTGTACAGCTAGCCCAGCTGTGTACAGGTAGCCCTGCTGTTCAGATATCTCTTCCTGTGCAGCTAATACCACCCGCTTCCTTGAACTGCACCTACCACCTGCAGAGTGACTAATAATTTGTATAAATGTGGGGATGCTGCTTTTACTGAATGGGAACTTGCAGCATACACTATGTTTAGGCATAGATGCAGATTAACCAGTTCCACTGGGTAGGACAAGCATGGAGTTGAAGCTATAGGTGAACTCCTGCCCATTCTGATTATAGAGGTATGATCTAAGAATACATAACTTACAGTCATCAGAGGAAACAAATGCTATAATTCCTGTACAATGAATGTCACTGTACACAATGTATTGTAAATTTAAAGCAGTGAAGCTCTCTGACAAACAGCAGATCAGGTCAGACTTGTACTTAAGAACTGTTTGCCTCTGTTCTTTCCTAACTTTTTATTTAAGAGCTTAGCTTTGGCTAATGTTCATTTATTTTTTCTCTGAAATGCTCAGACAATGTAGACTTAGCCTTTCTTGTATTTATTTAGTGCAATTAAAGGGAAATGCTAAACTTTAGTCAAATCTTCCGCCTCTGCTGCAAGCTTGCAACCCTTTTCTAGGAATGTGGGAAATCGTAAACATCATTTTTCTTACTGAAGCTTTAAAATTGGACCACATTTTGACTAAGCTTGGCAATCATGAAGGTAAACACACCTATTGATTTACTTTCCTTAGTTGTCAGCCAGCAGTCTGCTGTAACCTAATGCTGCCATGCTTTCTATAACATGTGAATCCTGCTTCATCATCTCCAGACTTTGGCTACATTGTGGTCAAGATCCATGGTACCATTCTCCAAACATCAGACAACATGGATTGATCAGAAAAGAAAGGGTACAAAATTCTCAACTGGTACAAATTAGGGTATGAACCACATTTATTCAGGCATGAAGAAAAGCACAACAGGGAAGAGGGTTAATATGATCCCCTGAAACTTGTTTTTTTCACACCACTATAAATGAGGCTCATACCCTAATTTCTATAAGTTGAGCATCCTGTGCCCTTTCTTTTCTACATTGGATTTTGGAGTTTCACTGGACCCTGGTGGGGATTGCTGATGTAAAAACAGCTTGAATGTGCCTGGACAAGTCTCATCAGGGATTGAGCAACATTACAAAATTGATGCTGCAACATATTGACAATCTGTTTTCCAGCATTAGGTGATGCTGACTAAGGCCAGGGGAATCTGTAACATATTATTGTGGATGACTGTTTTAAACAGGGAAGAGGGTTAATATGATCCCCTGAAACTTGTTTTTTTCACACCACTATGAATGAGGCTCATACCCTAATTTCTATCAGTTGAGCAACCTGTGCCCTTTCTTTTCTACATTGGATTTTGGAGTTTCACTGGACCCTGGTGGGGATTGCTGATGTAAAAACAGCTTGAATGTGCCTGGACAAGTCTCATCAGGGATTGAGCAACATTACAAAATTAATGCTGCGACACATTGACAATCTGTTTTCCAGCATTAGGTGATGCTGACTAAGGCCAGGGGAATCTGTAACATATTATTGTGGATGACTGTTTTATGCACATAGTCACTTTACTGACTGGGAGTGCTTTCTGTAATTGGAGTAAGCTGAAATCAGCTTGTATATACACTTACTGGTGCTGATGCTCAAAACAAGAAATCCAGGTAGGCAAATACTCATTTTTTTAAAAATTTGGGTCTTGAGCTCCAGGGCAATAATATGATCTTTTTCTTTAGAATTCTCAGCGGTATAGAATGTCTCTCTGAAGTGTTTGCAAGGAAAGACTTGTACCATTAGAATTGTGTTTCCACTGAGGAGTCATGTACTGGTTAGTCAGGGTAATAAAAAACTGTTTCAGATTTTACTTCTTGTGAAATACCATTTCTCTTGTTCAGTTTCAAATCCTAGCTTCTGTTATCTCTATAATAATAAGATGTGACTTATGCTAGGGCATCTTTGTATTAAAACAATGAATAATGTGAAAAATCATAGGCATGCTGGAGAAATTTTCACAAGAATGTACTTACTTGGATACCTGAAGTAGAAGTCATTTTCAGCGTCACTAGAGATGTTTTGCTGCACCTTGTACTGAGCCCAGTGAGGGTCTGCATCTATATTGTAACGTATGAAAACTCCAAAAAGGACTATCATTGCAATTTCCCATAAGAAGCAAACCAGAGGCAGTCTCCAACGCATGTTGGTATTCCTCAACATTTTTATGGATTTATTTAAAAAAATACAAAAAGAAAAAAAACTCAAAAACTTAAAAAAAAAAAGAGGCTAAATAAAAATTGTATATGCGGTGTTTACAGGAATCCCACAAGGGAAAAAAACCTCAAAGCCCCATATGAACATTTTGCAAGTGCTCTCATTCTATATAGGTTTTAGGGGTGTGACATCTCACCTGATAAGTAGGAGGACTTTCAGAAAAAAGTTATACATTTAGCCACTGAACTTTGCATGCTTGTATAATTTTTGAAATAAGGGGTGGAGTTGGGAGTGGCATACGAGGGTCAGGTCTACCTATGCATAATTTATTAAAGTGAACATTTTTGATCTAAACAATAATGATCATGAAATTCACTCAGTGGAATCAAAATAACTCCCTGTTCTATGAAACTGCTGTTTATTGTAATGGAGATCATGTAAAATTGTTTGATTTTAGACTGATTTTAATGTAAATATAACAAAATAAGTAAATATAACAAAATAAGATGTGCTATCCTGTGCACACTGCTTAGGAGTCTTTCTGTATGTGGTACAGGACTAGGAACATAAGTCTGCAATTTCTGAAAAATTGGCTCACTAAGGGGGTTATTGATTAAAGTCCAAATTGTCTCAGAAAGGTGTGAATTTGCCACTTCCCCATATTCGGGTATTCAGCCAACTCTGTTACTTGGCGAATTCACCAACTAACAACAGTCACACACTACACAATAGACTGCTACTGACGCTGTCAGGACTTTACTATGGGAATTCTGACGGGGTCACAAATTTGCTATGAGAATCTGCTGTTTAATCATTAAGGAGTGGAGAATCAGGGCGTAGCCACCAGAAGTGATGAGAATTCACTTTGACACTCAAATTCTCACTTTAGTCAATATCTCCCTAGGACTGCTATGGGCCATATGCCACTGTATCTCCTAATGTAGTCTAAAAATAAACTATTTAATTTTCTTATGCAATAAATGGGGGATTTCAGTAACCATACTGTTGACAAAGGCTAGTACTATTTGCTATTGTCTCCCATTCTCACTTACCCCCTTTTGCAGGTGACATGTTACTTTGGGTGTTATCGACTTAAGTCTGAATTGTTGTGTAAAGCTGTGAGATCATCAGATAACAATTTTCACATATTACAAAATAAACGGTTACTGTCGCGGTCATGACCTTGTTATGGGAATCCACTGTTTGGTGATGGTAATTCATTTCAATAGTTGAATTCTCAGCCAGAGAGAAGATACCAGTATGGAAGACCTCATGACTAGAGTCAAGCCTAGAGTTCAATCAATTGTAAATTCCAAACAACTGCTAATTCAGCTAATGACAAAACTTGAATCACTAGAAGTTAATGTAAAAATAAAAATAAATCTTAAGGTTTGTTTTTACATTTCATATAAAAATAAAGATAAAATTCTCTAGAACAGAACAGCAAAGTGGTGCACTAAACTGATTAAAAAAAGATTTGGGTGACAGTGGTTCATGTTCAAACAACGTACACATTTATTTAACAGCAGATTAAAGGAAAAGAAGAACTTAGTAAAAATGTATCAATGTGTACTAGCAGTATATTGTAAGCCCCAGGTGCACAGGCATATTCATATCCCATTGGAATCCCAGAAATGTTCTGGGTGGCACCCAATAGCTGGGGGCTACTCTTCAGAGATTGAAGAGGGCTAATCTCTGGAGCCCTATGCCTACCACTGTAAAGCCCTATGCTATATATCCATCCTACATGGCTCAGATTCACTAGGCACCTTGGCAAAATACACCTCCTGTTGGGATATTAGGCTTCCCAAATAGCTAAAATAACCTGATTTATCTCACCCCTAAAGGTGAGATAGGACTGGGATCTATCCTATTCTAGATCCCTTTTGAAGATCCATCTGGAAGCAGGTACCTCCATCAGGAAGATTTAGGTCCTGGTGCCAGGTTTAGGTTCAAGCACTTAAAGACCAACACTACACTACATAGCATTATATTACCCTGGGGTGGACCTAAAGTAGTGAAATTAATATAAAAAGCAGGCTAAAACATTGACTGCGCATAAGTAAATCCACAGAGGAGCGCTATATGTGTATTTATTTAAAACACGTAAAGAAGTATGTGTTTTTCTGCTTGTGGCTAAATGCCTTGAACATATCTTCAAGCAGACACCAGCGATACCATGCAACTAAATGAGTGCAAGTAGATTTGCCACGTGCCAGAAATGTGTACCTGCAAAGTCAAACACTTTACGGCTTATTTTAATTTTACATGAAACTATAATTCATATTATTGTGCAACGAGCAAAGACATTTAAAGTGAAAATAATTATTTCAATCATTTTCTTCATGTCAATAATGCAGATAGATGGCATTTGATCTTTACTATTTAAAGAGAGTCTGACTCCTCATGGAACCCTGAACCTATTTAATAGCTCTAATAATGCTGCAGTGTCCATGGGAGCTCTTTAAGAGCTCCCAAATAAACAATATATAACAGTGTAAGAATATATTATAAAAGTTGGTTTCTCTCTATACCCACTCTCTTCACATCGTGCCCATTTTTAAAACAACTTCAGCTGATAACTACCCGACATAAGTAAGCGGGAGCTCACTTACATGAGAAGTGATAGCTTTGAGTAGTTAGTATTCCCTGTAATGGAATCATTACTATTTAGTGAGAATAAGAATAAATATTCATTAATATGAATGTAATAGAAGCACAATATCGTGTTACTGTTCACCAAGAATTTTTGTCACTAATATGGGGGTAATTCAGGAACGATTGAACTTACCTTGCGATGCTTGTCACCACTTCGCCGAGTCAGGTACACGCTCCCTGGTCTCCTGCAAGCGGAGATCAGCAAACACTTTAAAGGTACTTCGGCGAGGCGACACAAGTGGTCATGAGGTGAGCCAAAGTACTTTTAAAGCGTTTGCTGATCTCCACTTGCAGGAGACCAGGGAGCGCTTACCCGTTTCGACAAACTGATGAGAAGCATCGCAAGGTAACTTCGCTCTTTCCTGAATTACCCCGTTAAAGATAAAATAAAGGGGGGATATTCACTAAAGTCTGAATTGTTACATATAGGTGCGAATTCGCAAGATAAAGACAGTCGCAATAGACTGCTACTGTTGCAGTCACATCTTTACAATGAGAATATTGTCGCAGTCGCAACTTTATTATGGGGAAATTGTCGCAATCTTAACTTTAAAAAATTGTCACTACTTTACAATGGGGAAATTGTCGCGGATTTGCTATGGGAATCCGCTGTTTGTGAATTCAAAAGTCGAATTTGCACCTTAGTAAATAACCCCCAAAGAGTTAGTTTATTGATTAGGTTAGGTACACTGGTCCACATTTTAGGCTGTGATATTACAATACAGTGAAATTAGAGATGGAAACAATAGCAACTAGAAAGTAGTGACATAGTACAATGTTAAAGGGTAACTAAATTCACACAGGGGACTGCCTCCTCTGTCATTTATTCATATTTATCCTTATTTCAGTGATTGTGTAAAGTTAAAAATTAGTACATGCAGGATGTAGGAGTCATCCAGTCCCTGGTCAAATCTGCAGTTATATAAGCCTGTACATATATGCCAAAATTTCAGTAGTACCCAATGATACAAAGAAGAATTAATTCTAGGTTTTTCATTTTAGCTGCTGGTATTTGATGGAGTAATGGACGCAGACAAAAATCCTTGGAATATTGCAAATCAAGTGAAGATCCAGAAGGGAAGACTGATGTCCTTCCAGTGCATTACTTTGTGGATGAAGAGAGGTTTGAGGACTTTGCAGATAACAAGTTTTTAACTTACAGGACAGAAGAGAAGACAACCAGCAGACAATGATAAAATGGAACCATTGCAAATTTTATTTTATAAGTTGAAACCACATGATAAGAAGCACTATCTCCCCAATACTTAGATGAGAGTCACAACTCTAACCGCTCATCAAATGTGTTGTTGCTGGTTTGACTTTTTTTTTAACAAATTGTTTTATTATAACATCATAAAAGAAATGTAACACATATCAAAATAAATTTTGTATTCATTTATCCTTTAATCTTGAGAATAAAAATTGTAAACATGTATTTTACTTATACATTTTTAACCTTATCAACTTGTATTTTCTTTGTTATTTCTTGCATTATTACAATATACCGTAAATTGATAGTTCTCAATTTAAGTCATTGTTTCAAATTATGCATTGTACATTTGGTTTGCATATTTAATAAATGTGGACATGTATTTTTAACTGAATGTGACAGAACATGACTTTTACACTAATTTGATGCTGGCTTTGTAGGGTATAATTATGTTTTAACCCATTTGTTACTGGTTATATTTGTTACCATTTAACATTTTTGTTTCAACTGAACCTCTGCTCTATGTTGTTAAATTGCATGTGGGGTTCAGCATAAATATCACACTGCCAATGCCTTCGTGACTCACTGGGGATAAATGGGAATGTGTATGTCAGACCAAGTAGGATCACATCAAAGTTGCACCATGCTGCATAAATGATGTATATCTTATATATATATATATATATATATATATATATATATATATATATAGTGACACTAGGTTAAGCAGAGCTGTACAATACAACAATACAGTTATAATACAGTCAAGGGAAAAGTGCTTAACAAAGATATTTCTATTGATATTAATGTGAAGATGAAAAGAGTAAAACAGTACAACAGTCATAATATCTTCCCAACCCTTATAGGTAACCGAGCCCTTAGTAACAGTATACTTTAGAATGGCATTGGGTGGTATGTCAGGGCACATGGCAAGGATGACAAAGGGCAGGGCAATCAGGATCAAGGTTTTGACAGGTTCTTCAGGAACCATCTTGGGTAACAGGAACAGAAACTGAAAAGCTGTGTATCAAGCACAAATAGCTGTAACTGAGCAGAATAACTGTACCTGTGTAGTCAGATACAATCATATAGAAATGTAACCTGCATACCTACTGCCAAAATAACTTAAACATTTCATTTTTGAAGTTGAATTCCTAATTTTCATTGGTTGTGCCATCTTTTCTCTGCTGGTTGCAGACAATTCACGCTTTCTGGGGCATTTCATTTCTATGTATTATCTAAAGTCCATTTGGAAACAATAAGACTTGGTAGGGTTTGTTTACTTAACAGGGAAAAGATGGCTTCAGTGACAAGGAAGAACAAACTTAAAATAATACAAATCTGGAATTTAACTTTAAATCTAACGTTTTTACCAGTACAATAAAGGAATTAGAAGCCAGGTCAATTCAAACGGAACTTTATTTCTGGTTTTACTTGTCAATTGAAGGGTCTTTCTGATACATCAGCACTGACCCTTCTTAGTCAGGAAATATCTAACCCTGCACAAATGCAGCAGGCTAATTGCTGAAAGAATTTCTCACACTCTTACTTTTACAATGACATGAACAGTAACATAAATAAAGTTTAAAAAAAAAGGTATAGGACAGGGGAACACTAGGTACAGAGCAAATATAGTAAATTAACACTTCAAGGAAACAATGTTTAAGGGGGTTATTCTCTATAGTTAGAGTTCGACTGTCAAATTCTCAAACAGCGGATTCCCAAAGCAAATCCGTTGATTGCGACAAATCTCCCATTGTAAAGTCATGACTGCGACAATTTTAAAGTTGCAGCTGTGCCAATATTTCCACAGTATATTGCAACTGCGACAATATCCTCATTGTAAAGACGCGACTGCGACAGTAGCAGTCTACTGTGACTTTCTTTAGCTAGCGGATTCACACCTTTACCTGACAATTCGGACTTTATTGAATAACCCCCCTTAATCCCTTAAAACATATCTTCACATTTTGCCTTTATTCAGAGCAGCAGTGGGTTTGAATTCAGCAGGCAGAATTTGATGGACTAGTTCCCTGTTCTGTTCAACATTCTTTAAAATGTAATGTAGTTACATTAAATCTATAGGTGGTGGATATTTCTTTAGAATATCTCAAGGTTACCACATGATGTGCCTGCTTAATTAATGAACTGTAACAGGCAATTGAAGTGTTTTGACAGATTGATATAATGTTTACAGTACTTATGGTTCAACTGTCAGTTCTGTAATGTTATTGGTATAAACAAAAACCCCACCTACAATGATCCTATGACTGTTTTACTGCAGTAGAAAGGCTAGTTGATGTTAGCTTGTTTCATGCATTTTGATGCTCCAGATATTCACTTGGCTGTAAAACATTAAGTGTGACATTGAGCAGAGTGTATTTTTACAACCAATTTACAATTTGTTCACAGATTTGTCAAAATCATTTGTTTATAACAACAAAATGAAAACAGGGCTTAATAGGGAATTCCTGAAATAAATGATAATCTGCAATCCTAAGGGATTCTGAAGTTAAAAGCAAAGAGTTAAATCAGACTCATTACAAGAGTATCACAATCCTTAGGAGCAAGGTGGTAAAAGCTAAAGGATCTAAAAAATTATTTTAAAGGAGTCCCAAAGTCAAAAAATAAAAAACAACAGTTAAAATACTTACCGTATTTGCCGGCGTATAAGACGACCAGGCGTATAAGACGACCCACAACTTTTCCAGTTAAAATATAGAGTTGGGGATATACTCGCCATATAAGACTACCCCTCTTCCAATGCAAATCCTGCTTGGATTGGTT
>WMED01015429.1:0-13654 GCA_019650415.1 Pipa parva | reverse complement strand
GAAGAATGTGGATGTAAACTGAAACTCTGGGGTACTGGCTAGTGAAGAATGTGGATGTAATTTCTGCAAAGTCTGAAAGAAGCAGGGGCCTGACTAAATAGAGTTACACATGTTATATTTACTTACTCCTTTCTAAAGGTGTCTGGGCAACACTATAATTTGAGAAGTCACATGAGTAGACTTAGTAAAGCCTTTAGTATGGGGGTCAAATGGGTCACATCAATAGAAGAGAAATCCTAACTGCATAACCATAATATTAAAGGGAATTAAAAGGAAAGGAAATTAGCATATTTATGAGGCAAGAAGAGAGCATAATTTTGGGGTTTGATACTCTCTATCAGGTACCCCTACAATGACTTACTATTCAACTTATATAAAGGTATCTCATTTATAAACCACTTCCTCCACTAACTGGTGGCAAGAATTAACACAATGCATAGATGAAATACATTCAATTCACTTTGATCATGTATAAACAATGAGAAAACAATTAATTCACAAATGTTATAAAAATACCTTGATAAAACCAATTTTGTCTACTGACTGATACTCTATTTTGTCAAAAATATTATACAATTAAAACACATACTTCTTTATCATAATACAGAGAGACAAAAGGTGGTTCTAACTGATTCAAAAATACATGAAAGCTCCACACAGGAATATACATTTAACTACATTTAATGCTATTGAAAACATGGTAAAGTATATGGTAGCATACACAAGAAAATTTAAAAATATTATTAAAAAAACTAAAGTTAGAGGAAATTCTCTGTGAAATAACTATAACTATGTTTTTAGGGGAACACACAAACACATATTTTTATGGCTCTGATTAGTTATCTGAAATAATAAGTTGGAAAGTACTGTAGATACCAGATGGTATCTTGCCAAGATAATAGGGGATATACTGCATTTTAGAGCGCGTTATACTGGAAAATAGACCTTGTTTTTACTAAGAAAAACCTGACTGTTACTTTATAACATATCTCAATCTTTGCTGGCGGTAGTAGGAACTGTAATCCTTGTTACAACTATGTATATATTAGTCATTGTCTAGCCTGTGTTAAAACATCTGTTATATTACTTCATAATCATTAACATAAAACATTTCAGGCTTCAGAGCCAGAATAGGCCAGAATAGGCAGCACTGATTCTAGGCAGCCAACAATTCTATCACTTGGGCCAGATAGAGTTAGTAACCATCTGCTTTCAATCAGAGATAAGAAGCAAATCTTTTTTCTTGAACTATAAATACTTTATAGGTTTGTTCTAAACTATTTGAAAAGATTGTGTTTGCTTTAAGCTAATCTACAATCCTAGAAACACAGTTTTGAGGTTTCACTCAATCTATTTCTTTAGTTGGTGGATCCATTGCAAGAAAATTTCATATAAATATAGTCAAATCTATATAACTAGTAATCAACAGAGTGGTCTTGTTGGAGATACTGGGTAATCTAATCCCCAGTCTTGGCCCTATAATCAGTGCATGTAGAAGATGTAAAGATGGAGAATGCAGTCATTACTTGAACTGTGATGCATCATGTAAAAGTTGAATACCTAAGCATTGTATCTTAATAAATTAGTCACATAGAATTATGAGGTAGCTTTCTATTAGATTATTTGCAATATTGTATGCCTATAAATTTAAATAAAATGTGAATTCTGTCAGAGTTTATTTTGGACAATTCTGGCCTCATTTTAGGTTTACTGTATCCCCAGTATTCATGTAGCAGGAAATGTCATTTGAGGAAGAGATTATCAATTTTGCAACTTAAGACTTTGGGGGTAATTCAGGAACGATCGAACTTACCTTGCAAAGCTTCTCACCACTTCGCCGAGTCAGGTATGTGCTTCCTAGTCTCCTGCAAACGGAGATCAGTGAACACTTTAAAGGTACTTCGGCGAGGTGACTCAAGTTGTCGCGAGGTGAGCCGAAGTACCATTAAAGCATTCACTGATCTCCGCATGCAGGAGACCAGAGAGCATGTACCCGACTCAGTGAAGTGGTGAGAAGCTTCGCAAGGTAAGTTCGATCGTTCCTGAATTACCCCCTAACTTCAAAAACCTACTATAATTGAACATGATCATGTAAATAAAATATAAAAAACCAAAGTGTTGTGTTTCCCTTTGAAAACATAAACGGACATGTACATAGAGCAATATTGTACCATTACCTGATGAAATAAAAAGTAATGCACTCACACATTTGAGGTTTGTAAAATAGCATATCATAGAGACCACCTTCCAGACCCTTTCTTAAAAACCCTATAAGAGACTCCAAACATATGATAGAATATAGTTTAGTAAATTTTAATAATATAAGTAGATTTTAAAGAAAACACACTCACATTTCATTTAAAAGTAAAAGCATATCATAAAAGCATACCACTGCAGAAAATAAAGCAAAACATGGAGGTCCATCTTCTTTCTTCTCCTTACCAGCACTGAGGATCTTCACTGGCGCCTCAGCTATTTATGGTAAGATTTATATATCCTATACCTGTTGCTGATTGGTTAATGACCTTTCAACAATTAACCAATCGGGAAGAGGCTTGAGATATAGAAGGTTCCTCTCAGATGGTAGGAGAATGGCTACCTTTCCATAAAAAAATCCAGTTGAAAAACGTAATCAAAAACTATTGATCAGTTTTTACCAATCAAACAGTCAAGAAGTACAGGGAATAAACTCAAAAAGGGAAATCAGCCTTTTCAAGTTTATTAAATTTCGCCCTAAAGTGCTGATAAATTAATATATAGACTGTAAGCTCTATGGAGCAGGGACCTCCATCCTCTTGTGTCAATCACAACCTGACACTTAAAGTGATTTTATGCTTGTAAGTTACTCACTTGTATTGTTTAATGCACTTTTCCCATGTCTGTTTTATATTTGTATTGCTGAATTGTACAGCGCTGCATAAATTTGTGGAGGTTTAAAAATCAAATTATACATACATTTACTGTGCCCCAATTTTATCTTGGGTCCTGATACAGCTCCCAGGCCAGATCATAAATGATTAATTGCCACTATTATTAATTACCACTCTCCCTAATTCATGTTGTAACTTGGTCTCAATCTTTAAAGTCACTTTTGAATGAATCATCGCATTACACCAAACAGAAGCCCTGCCATCATCCCCTTACATGGTCATTTTGAACTGGGAAAGTCAAAAAGGGGAACTCAGCACAGTACACCTTACCAAATTCACTACTTCAAAGCAGTCCAACACAGTCCAACTCTCGATGAATAGCGGAATTACGTATCTGTGTATTTGCACGCAAAGTGGTGTGAAGAACTTCATAAGTATGAGACCATCATAAGCATCCAAACAGAACAAGAATTTCAGCACTGGACTGGCCTGACAATCTGACACCTCATGAAAATTTGTGAGGCCCTCAGAGGGGCCCACCTGGGAGACAAGCCTGACAGGACGGAGACCTCCTCTCTCACTGGCCGCATCATCAACCCCAAGTCTGATGCTGAAGATTTCGCAACATCACGGAGTTTGATGAATAAGTGGAGTTGAAGAAGCGGCGACTTTTTGGACTTTCATGAATAACTACCAAATATTCTACAACTTCCGTTAATCACAATGTTCTACTTTATCCACTATATCTTTATAGCAAAAAAAAAAAATCTACAAAAATGAAAAATTTTGTAAGCGCTGAAAATGCAAGGTAAAGTATGAAACGAAAAACAGAGGGAACTGAAAAAAATATCTGTTGCATTTTCTGTCATTTGATTTGCCAGATATTGTCCAGTAGATGGCGATGATGTTTAAATATGTACAGCCACTCTTTATATTGCAAAACCGTGTGCTTCTAAAGTTCATTTTCCTTTGAAAAAGTTAAATCGCTAAGCAGATTAAATATTGCAGATAAGTAAATATCATTTTGGAAACTACAATGTTTATTTTTCTACTCCCACTGCTGCTTTCCCCCTTTTATTAGCAATTAGGATTTACACCATCTCTTCCATTTATCACTAACTAAATTGCTTGTCTGCTTTTCTCTTCCATCCCCCACTTTCAAACTGCTGTCATTTCCACCCACACAATGGTTCAGCATTTGACCCTGTGTCGCAGCCAGATGCTGCCAAGATACTCACTCATTCCCTCCTAGTTCACATTTTGATTGTTGCTACACTAAACACATGTAATTCCCTGTGTACAGACTGTCTGTGTTCCAGTTGGTACTAAGCACTACTTTTAGCTAAGTCAGCCCCAGCTTCTAGGGGTGTAGTTATCAGGGGATGGAATGATTTTTGATGTATTTCAGCCCTGTAATTTATTTCGCAAGTTGCAACCAGTTCTCCGAGGGATCGCTCTCTAACCTAGATATCCCAATCAAAGTTTCATTACAGGCTGGTTTTCCCTGTATTTTTGTCACATTTGTGCACATCTGTTTAATTTTCATTTCCATCCAGGTCTAATGTTTGCAATATATCATTTAACAGAAAGTAGCGTTCTCCCCCTACCATTCACCATTATTTACAATAGGACAGTGGTGCAGTAAAATCTGCAAAATCATCAAAAATACATCAAAATTGTGTCAAGAATGAACAAAAGCACCAAACACTGTAAAAGCTACGATTTATAGCATTTCTGTTTTGATGAAAAAAACAAACCAATTTAAATTTACCACAGATTAGTACCATCTAGATTAAACTAACCAACTAGCTTAAACTAACCAACTAGCTTAAACTAACCAACTGTGTGTACCCATGACATCAGCGCACACATGTGGCGGAGAAGAGGTGGCGCTCCCGGAGCTGCAAGGAGACCGGCGCAGGAGCGAGTGCGACAGGTAAGTTAAATTCCTTACACTTACTGGACTCATTTCTGAGTTGACACATTTCTCTCTACCCAGAAGCTTAACACAATGCTCAGCAGTCCAGCTATGTTCCAGGGACCTGTAAGTTATACTGTAAGCCTGGGTGTAACTATAGGGGTAGTGTCCTCTGCAACCACTCTGTAGCCTTGCAGTGCCTGCCACCTGTGCTCCCCAAATCCTCATAAGTTGTGGAAATGGCAGCGGGAAAGGTAGGGAGAACAGTGACAATCTCACACTGGTAGTAATCCCGCTGACTGCAATTCATTGGTTCCCAAACATTTTTTCTCCTTACAGTAAACTATTGGGAACTGTCTATCAGACAATTTTCAGCTGTAATAATATTACCTCTATGCTGTCATGGAAACTTTATTATTACTATTATTATTATGTATATTGTAATGTTGTTGGCACCATTTTACATGTATTACATTTGCCTATTGTATAATCCCCCTCCCCCTGTCCCTAATATTTCTTTATATATATCTATTACTAAAGAAAGAGAGATACATACATATAAATAATATGTATTTACCCACAAAAATTCTGAAAAAGTAATTCTTACATTAGTTGTAAACCAGTAATAAATGTGTGTGTGTGTATAAATTTCCACAAAGAGAAAATTGCTGCCATAAAAGGCAATAAAGAGTAACTTAATTTGTTTATGATATAGTTTGTGCCTAACTTTGTGCAACTAACTTTGTTCTGTGAATATTTTGTCTATTTGTGTCACCTTATCTCTGGGTCATGTTGTCACTTAGTCGCAGTTGCCATTGTCACTTTTGAATGAACAGTCTCCTTTCACAACACTGGAGACCTGCCATCAGCCCCCCAATTGGCAAATTTTAAATGTAAAAGTCAAATAGGTGAATTCGGAGTAGTTCATCCAGTCCAGCGGTTCTCAACCTGTGGGTCGTGACCTCTTTGGGGGTTGCACGACCATCTCACAGGGGTCGAGAACCGCTGTGAAGCCCAGTAGTGATTGCAGGTCCCTTTTTTATAAGGGTTCCTGCGTGGTGACATCAGCCCTGAACATCATCACGTGATGCACGAACATGATGAGGTCGGACCTGAACATTAGTGTGTGACATCAGCACTGGGGCTCGCAGCCTCAACAAGGTTGAGAACCGCTGATTTAGTCACATTTTCTCCTTCAACACACTCCTCTGCTTAGTCAGTAGTAGAAGTACCTGTGCAAACACACGCGAATAGATGCGAATAGCTCTGTAAGTTCACGACTATCATAGATGCCCGAATTCCCAGAGTTAATACAATAAACGAACATGGGGAAGTCACAAATATATGTGAATTCATAGCTCTAAGACTATTCATACTTTTAACAATTAGGCCCTAATTGTCTTGCTGTGCAGGGAAGTACTACCCCAATTTACTCAACCCAATGGGGCATTGGGCAACCTTTTCTACCATGACTAACAATCCTTGAAATTCCTACCGGTATTACTAGAGCTGCTACAAACATTCCCACAAGTAGCACTTCTGTAGCATCACCTTATTATAAGAAAGAGGGCAGAAGAGTAACAGGGAAAGGCCTTACTATTTCTATTTTAAAACTTTATTACCGCTTAACACAAAAAAACAGGGAGTATCAGCTACTTCTAACTCAAACTAAGCTGTTTACCTGCACTTACAGTACCTATGGCAGATTTATTTGTCTTTGCAACTGTATATGAGAGCTGTTGCTGCTGCTAAACTAATATGTTATAATGATATCTTTTTGTATACTGTTCGTGGAGTTAAAGTAAGTGAACAGACAGGTTTCAGCCTGACTAAAACGTATGGTATTTGCCATGCGCATACAGATGCATTAAGTAGCATTTCCATGATTTTCTTTTGAAAGCAACTTACATTATTTCTTTATTATCTAGATAACAGAACAAAATAACAAGGGAAATAAAACACTTTTTTAACAGGCTACATCTATTTATATACCAGGAACAAACTGATTTTATATTGATCAATTACATAATTACTATAAAAATAAATCTGGTGTATTTCAATTGTTCTATAGTTAGTACAAAATCTAATTTTGCCCGTGACGGCTGCTAGTGCTTTTTATTCCTGCCTGTGTCTGCAGTACCAATCATTATAATTGTTAAAAGCTATAATTCATATATGAGAACTATTAGGCAATGGAAAGTGGAACAGGCTTGAGTCTATTACACTATGATTCACATTCTGGCAGGGATCACTACCTAGAGTTTTTGCAAGTGTATTTTACAGCACTGTAACTATATCATCTTGGATTAACTTTGCCATATATGCACATGATCTGCAGATCTTCACTCTGGTGAGTTTTAAATAAAAGCATTTTAGAAATTCAGCAATGTTATCAAGCGTTGGCTGTGAGCTCATTTTACTTTATTTTGTGTGTCTTATCCAAATGATCTAAGATATTTTTAGTCAGTTTATAATCACCCTGCTAAATTTAACAAAATTTCCACTGCTTTCTCATTTCTCTCTTCAAACCAAGCAAATCAAACCCAGGTCTCTACCAATGGGCATGCTTTTATTAAAGAGACAGCACTATGGCCCATAGGGTGTAATTTATCAGACCTAAGTAAATATACAGGGAAGATGTCCTATAGTTGATTACTTTTTGACATTACCCTTAAATGTAATCTTTATCCTAGTATTTTCATTATTTTGAGTTGTTCTCTATATCATCAAGGGACATCCTGCCAACAGGATGGTTGTCCTCAGTCAATGACATCAGAGGCCGCTTGCCTTTATGCATCCCAATACAAAGAAGTCATTCTCAGAGCAGCACATGGCAAGTTAGTAGGACATGTAGTGACATGTAGTGGCAGTTTCAAGAAGAGAGTCTTACTACCTAATTGAGTAATCCTGTATAGACACAAGGCATAAGTGTAAAGCCTTCTAAAGAAAATTACCTGCATATTAAAATATGATAAACTTTTGATATTATAGAAGCTGAAAGCCCTGTGGGAGACCCAGTAACTTAGTAAAGTCTTGTAACTAGCATGTGTTTAGAGATTATTAAAGGGTATCTCCAACCTATGTAAAGGGACACTTAATAGAGCACAGTTTTTTGTAAAGCACATTCAGAACAAATTTTCAAGCAGAGAATTTATGTTGCTTAATGTTAAAAACAGAACAGGACACCTGGTTATCTCCCTCACCATTTCCTGAGTTGTGTTGTGCAACCGTCTATTATAATGGGTAGCCACTGACTACACAGCAGGATCAGGCAGGCAAGCCTTTTTGAGTTTATCTTGGCTGTTTGATTGGTAAAAATCGATTGATATTTTTCAATCAATTTTTTACAAATAGAAACTTTTCAAATGTGTTTTTCAATCGGATTTTTCAATGGAAAGGCAGCCATGCGACTAAAGTAAAGTAGGGCTACCTTTCTATTGATTGAAAAGTTTCTATCGGTAAAAATCGATTGAAAAATATCGATTGTTTTTTATCGATCAAAGAGCCGAGATCTCGCGGGATAAAATCATCCTTTTCAAATTTAATAACTTCTTTGTTGCTTATGAAATCAGCTATTATATTTCACATGCGAGTATTGAACTGAAATCACAGTTATTAGTACCATTAAAATGAATTCTAAACAGTTACTCAGTCTAGTATATCCTCTCAGGATTCTGTAAAGCAACGCCTACATTAAAAGATTTACACCAAAATGACATTATCCTCTTTAGATTGCCCTGTTATGGAAATTCAGATAATAAAATGACTTGGAAAAAAACATGCACACATTTCTCTGAATCCAGCGAGCACACAGGATGATGATGTGAGATTCTTTCATGAGGTACTTATTGTATGTCAGGGAAAAAACTGTCAAGATCCATTTGTTGTGGTCACTACAGTTTTTATGTATCATGAATGATGTCATCGGTTTTTGAATAATGAATGTGAGGAGAGATTTGTGGTGTATTTCCCTGGTGTGTTTAATAACAGTAATAATAAATGTCTTTGTGGTCATATAATATGGGCAGATCCAGATTTAAAATCTGATTGCCAGAAGACCAGACGCAGAACAAATTTTGCACATGCAGTATCTGAATTCATCTGACATTTGACGACAGGCAATATGAACAATGTGAACGAAATCTACATATCTTATTATGTCACCAGAATGTTGATATTAACAACTTTTTTACAGTGTGTTCAGGAAACAAAATAAAATCAATTATTTTTTCAACCTTCTGAAAACAGTGTGCTCCAAATAGACATGCTGGGGGTGACTGGGCAATAATCTAGATACTGCCCAGTTGGGGGTTCACAAGTCATTGACAATCTTTGGAATTTTGGGAGTTGTCATTCAGTAACAGACACACATTTCTTTTCTCTCTAAACTAATGAAAACTAAGTAAAAAAAAGAAGAAGAAGAAAGGAAAAAATAAATAAAAACAGGCTGAAAATAGAATTAACCCCCTTTTCTACCATTATTTAACTTGTTTGGGATTTTCTACAAACTTTAAACATCATTTATAACTATATACCTACTATATATATATATATATATATATATATATATATATATATATATATATATATATATATATATATATATATATATATATATATATATATATATATATATATATATACTATATACTGTATATATTATATATCTACTGTTTCTTAACCAAGTTAGTAATGAAAACTGCATTTATTTAGCATGTAAGTTTCACTTTTTGAATTGAATTACTAGAAAAAAAACAGTTTTGGCTGATATTCTAATTTATTGAAATGCACCTGTACATTCACATCTAAAACACTGCCTTGGGGTTGTTCACTAAAGTCCGAATTGTTGCATATAGGTGCGAATTCGCCAGATAAAGATGGTCGCAATAGTCTACTGCTGTCGCAGTCGCATCTTTATAATGAGAATATTGTCGCAGTCACGACTTTATTATGGTAAAATTGTCGCAATCTTAACATTAAAACATTGTTGCAACTTTACAATGGGGAAATTGTAGCGGATTTGCTATGGGAATCCGCTGTTTGCGAATTCAACTGTCTAATTCACACCTTAGTGAATAACCCCCCTCCATTTTTCAACTCTATTCTTCATACATCAAAAAGATGTGATTGCAGCTGTGGAGGAGGAAGTTACTTCTCATGTGAGAACTCTCCTAAACCAGAATAAATCAAACCTCCCGTCGTCTGTTCTCCATTTTCAACTCCCTTCTATGTCCCTTGCCCTCAGGTGTCCAAACCCCCACCACACTCCCCACAAGTTTTTCAGATTTCTTTAAAAATAAAATTAGTAACATAGTTACATAGTAATTGAGATTTGATAACATCCGCAACCAGACACAGACATTATTCTACCTACACACCCATCTGAGTTTCTGAATTGTTTGTCTCCTGCTACCTAGTCTGAAGTTTCTCAACTTCTCTCTTCTTTCCGTCTCACTACATGCTTGCTTGACCTCATGCCTTCTTATTTAATTAATTGCTGTGATTCTGCCCTTCTGCCTGCCCTAACACACCTGTTTAACTCTTCCATGTCCTCTTTAACTTTTCCTTCTTGATTTAAACAGGCCTGTTTTAAACCCATCCTTAAAATAGCTATGCTGGACTCTGCAAGCCTCGCTAACTACTGTCCTGTCTCTTTCTTACCTCTGGCTTCTAAACTTCTAGAATGTCTTGCCTGTACTTCCTTACTAACTATCTGCATGTGCACCTTCTCCTTGATCTGCTACAGTCTGGTTTTAGGCCAGGCACTCTACAGAGATTGCTCTTTGTAAACATGGTTGCCAAAGCCAAGGTCAATTTTATGTTCTAATTCTCCTAGACCTATTCTTTGCATGAGCTGTGTTGTAATTAGCCGGGACCTGATGCTTCCTTCACAGCTCTGGCTGACTGAGAAGCCAGCGCTGCAGCTCCTCCTGACTTCCTTCACTGGCCTCATACATCATCACGCTCATTGTGGGGAGCGTTTTCATTGGCTACGGCAATGAACGTGATGATGTTTAAGGCATTTAGCACTGACGGTGATGCAAGTTGGGAGGAGCTGTGAATAATCATCGGGAGCCGGCTAATTACAGCACAGCTCATGCTGTGTCTGTAATGAATCAGCTCTATATAAGGTAAGTATTTAACACTAGAAAACATAAATAAATCCTCAGCACTCCAAATGTAAAACCAAAAAAATCTTCTTTATTATCAAAGTTATAGCATAAGTCCAGCATAAACCTGGACTGTAAAGTATTTAACACTGCGTTTTATATTTTGCTTTAGTTCTCCTTTAAGAAAGTCTTTCACTAAGGCAGTCAAAATAACCATAAATATCCAGACGCTCAAAAAAATCACCAGCACGCTCACTGCTATAATTACCTTAGTTTTATTTCTCTCAGAATGGAATTCAACCCTTTGAATTAAAAAAAACTTGAAGAACAGCAGAGATAAAACACATAGGCTTTGGGCAGATGAACTTAGTATACTACACTTGAGATTTAATTCGGTACTCTGCAGGATCCATCTTCTATTTGATATATTCACCCTGTAGGGCAGCTCTGTCACTGCCAGTCTAAGTCATCCCCATAATTAATCTCCTGGAACAGCAGCGGAGAAGTTGTAGGAGTCCTTGTATTCCATTGGCAGAGCCTAGTGTATCAGTAATGCTCACTTTTTTCTTGTTTGAACCAGGACCTGAGAGTTATCAACATATTACACAATGATGGATACCTCCTTAGCAATCATGTTAGACCCTAGTTTTAAACCATATGTATCCCCATTTCTTCTTTAACTGTACAAATCTCAAGAAATACAAGCATCTCCTTGCTGAATAGTTGGCGCAGGAATCCATTGCTTTTTCACCTTCTCCATTACTTTGATATATAGCTCATCATTGAGTACACAAAAGAAAATATATAAAACACAGGGGTCCGCACACATCTCTAATATTTTGTACTATAGACTATAATGTATTTTCAGTGTATCTTCTTATGTCGCCTTTTTGCTTTGCAGAGATACCTGTATAGTTAGCTACCCTACCAAATAATAAAAAGGAATACAACTCCTTGCAATGGGGCATGTTGCTGTGGCAAACACCATAACCTGTTCCTATTCACTTAGGCCAGTTACCACTGTGTATAACTCTAAAATATGGCTACATTTTCCAGCATTACACATCAAGACCCAAATGGGAACATGTCTGGCCATTTAGCTGTCCCAGAAAACAACTGTGGAAACTAAACACCCTCTTTGGAATTAGCCTTACTTATGTTCCCTATGTTAATATTCTCACCAGTCTCTGCTTTATAAAGCATACTGGAATACGTAATATTGCAGTATGATATTTTATCAAGCTTATAGTCTTATTATGTCTAACTGTTGTTTTGAATATGACTTATGAAGATACAGGGTTCTGTGTGGAATTTTTTTTGCCAGAGATAGAAAATATATTAAAGGGACATTCCTTTAGTAGAAAGTAACAGATTAATTTCTGTCATTGACGTAGTTCTATGTTTTTGATGTATATATATGATATATACGATGTAGATAAAATGAAGTAAAATAAATATTTTAAAGCCAAAAAATATGTTTTACATTTCTCCTGTATTTGGAAGGTGTTCATAATGCTGAAAGATAGCATGCATATTGCTTAAACATTATTTAAGCCAAGCCAATTATTAAATCACCATCATCTGTTTAGCTTGACCTTTAAGCACCAAAGAATATTTTATTAAATAGTAAGGAAACCATGGCCCAAGTTGGGTAACTAGACTTCAATTAATAGTTGGCAAGTACTAATCATTGCACTTTTCTTTTAGTTAGTTTATGTAAACTCATGCAGCATGCAGACAGAATATTATTGGATATCCTGATCTCCAAGTTGGGGCTTGAAGAATGATCCATGCTGTTCAGATTGTAGACAGTTCTAATAGTAGGGTGTTAAGAATTGTCACAAAAAAAAGAGATGGTATCCCATCACTTGCAAGAGGCTGCCCTCTGTGACCTTGGGCACTAATCACAATAATAATGAAATACTTGAGAATATTTACAAGCAACCAGCCATGTAAAATATCCATAACCTGGAAGTGGATAGAGACAGGAAAAAGATAAAAATACTTTGCACATAATCAGTGACAGACTAGCCTGTCTATCTTAATACTTGCCTTGGATGAGAAGTCATGCAGAGTGTGGCGAATTCAACAAGTGACGGGAAGTGACATCAGTCTTATCATATCCTACTAATTGTATTATGTGAATATTCCATTTCTATGTCACCTTATCTCTAAGTCATGTTGTCACTTAGTCGTAGTTGCCATTTTGAATGATTAGCCACCTTTTGCAACACTGAAACCCTACCATCAACAACTAAATTTGCCAATTTGAAATGGCAAAGTCAAACATGTGAATTAGAAGCAGTTCACCTAGTGGCATTCGCACCTTCGCACCACTCCTCCACTTAATCAATAGTAGAAGTACCTGTGCACATGCACGCAAAGTGTTGTGAAGATCTCCATAAGTTTGTGACTAGTATAGTTACCCAAAATGGTCGTGTACTTGCCACTTGGCAGAGTTTAGTCAATAAGCGACCATGTGGAAGTGGAGAATAGATGAGATTTTACAGCTCTGTGTGACTATTCGGACTTTAGTTAATGAGGCCCTTAAAGATGGAGCTTTATCACGTCTTTCCTATAACATATTAATATCTGCCTGATGCAGAAAATGCTTCATTCTAAGCTATAAAGGAAATAAAGAAAGTTGAAACAATGGGACAATTAGAAATTCAGCCTAGTATATTGTCAACCTCTCTTGCAGTGCCATCCAGTCTCCAAACGTCACGTGTATGGTTGGCACCAAAGATCTCGATCTT
>WMED01015428.1:2062-13654 GCA_019650415.1 Pipa parva | reverse complement strand
TTTATTTACGATTTACACAACGTGCCAACTTTTCTGATTTTGGGGTTTGTAATATAAAGCCATACTACTAATGTAAAGCATGGCTACCTTTCCATTGGAAAAACTCTATCAAAAAACTTGATCGCAAAGTTACGGATGGTAAATATCGATCAAAAAAATTTCGGGATATTTACCACAAGCAACTTCTGGAGATCTCGCGGGAATAAACTCTGAAAACCGAAATCGGGATTTTCCAAGGTTATTAAATTTCACGCAAGGGGTGTATCTATCAGCTTGGGAGGACACCATAGACTAGATAAGAAGGGCTGTAGTGCATTTAACTTAGGTATTATGTCTTATATTTGGGCTTTAAAGGAATTGTTTGTAAATTGTCATCTTTTCTCTCTTTAATGCCAATAAAATTAATATTCTGAAATACGGCTGATATCATTAGCTAGTGACACCTCAATCATGATTAGTTTCACTCAAATGTTTACCATTTTAACAAGTGATCTAAAAATGTTAAAATGCTCTGAAGCATTATTGAAATACTTCGAAACAGCTGTTTTACACTGTTTTGATGGGGATATTTTCAATTTTTTTTTTTTGGCTTCCATTAACAAACAATTCAACGTTGCCAGCAAGCATTACTGTGAATGTCAAACTATTGCAAAACAATTTGACTGTGTTATTTAAGTATATTGAAAGCTGAAATAGTTTTGTCCTTTTTAGGGAGAAGGGATGAACATGTAATGTTAAGCACATATAAATTACTTTTCCTGGTTGTGAGATAATGTATGAATGGATAAACATGTGACAAGGGTGTAGCGCTATGTCCGTTACTGCAGGTTGTGAGATGCTCATTTACCTTATCTTTTATTGTACAGCGGCAGGTCATATTGTGGGACTGCTTACAATTTTTGAAGTGTGGAAATATAAAATAAAGCCTAAGAAATTCTGGGTAACTTTTAGCAGTTGTTTGTGTACTATGGGTGGAAAGTTTTATACTAGATGAGTAAAGTTAGTAAAGATTTAAAGTCTTTTAATAAATAACATTTTTTCAATTATCCTACATGCCAGCAACACAATAAATCCATGCCACCTACTTGATTACTTCTGCTTCTTGCATATACATGATTGCAGAAGACTGCAAAAGCAGCCTATGTAGCATTTCAGTTCCATCCCTTTTGAGAAAAGTAGGCACTGGCTTCTACAGAGCCTATGTGTAAACCTCATTGACCGTTTAATAAACCATGTGACATTCCCCAACCAGTCAAAAAATGTTTGTGATGTGTCACAGTTCATTAGCATATTAAGGAGCATTCAACATGGTAGCCATGAGATACTAGCACCAGCAATTCTATAAGATAGCACTACAGCCCAAAGATACTAATTTACTGCTTCATAACATAACGGTTTAGGCTGCAGAACCTGTTCTTTCATAACCTCAGTAATGATTAGGGTACACTAGTTCTCCTTTAAGGCTAACACACCAGAGACTGGATGATTTGTCCTAAGGCTTGCAATTCACAGAGCTATTATTTTACTTTACTATCATATAGTATTCCCCTCAATTTCTTTCTTTGGGGAGAGGTGACCTCTTTATGATTTACTTTCCATAAGCCTGTGGACTCTGTATGCTTATTCATACAAATATTTATTTCCCCCCACCCAATACAACTCTACCACCTCTAATGTTATTTTAATCTACTTACTGTATTTTTCAGATTGCTATTGGCATTTTTAGTTCAGTGATAAAAGCACCACTGAGTCCTTGTGAATTTGCTCATTTTTAAACATCAACCCTGTATTCATATTGCTGCTATTCCATAGGGTGCTAAATAAAACAGAAATCAAAGGTCATTTAAAAAATATCTTAAAATCTATTTACTGCAATAGCAAAATATGATTCATCATGCTGTAAAATTAATCTGAAGGCGATTTAATATGGAATAAATATATTGCAAAGGTCACACAAAGTCACAAATTTCCCAATATAATAATTTACCAGCTCCAATGCCTACTTGGCTTGCCTATGTTTAGTGACCCTTGAACGCATCTATGTTAAAAGAAATGTGCTTTTCTCATGCATAACCATTTTACCAAGTCAGAAAAGGTTTAGTAAGTTGATTGAATGCAGCTAATAAGTCTAACTGTGCAGATTAATCAATTAACAAATACATCATTGAGAGTAATAGATCAGGTAGGGAGTATTCACAATCCTAAACTTGTTACAGACCCCATCGACCATATCGAGACACCAGGCCTGAATTAATGATATACCCCAGGGAGAAGGAATACTTGCATACTAAACTGTGAATACAGCACTATAGACGGAGAAACAAGGGAGCTTAGAGGGTGTTCTATTCAGTCAGATAAAAAAAAAATCTAAAATTATTTAATGCAACTGAAATAGCAAAATAAAGACCAATATGGCAAATAAAAAACTATTAACCGAGCAGATGAACAGGTCTTTTACAACTGATTTTTATCTGTCGCTTTTTCAGATACAGATTGCCTGTATTTTTAAAGTGCCAGCAACGCTGGAAATTAAAATGCCTAGTTTATAATTTACCCTTTCAAAAAAAAACAACAAAAAAAACAAAAAAAACAAAACAAAAAAAAAAAATATATATATATATATATATATATATATATATATATACATACACACACATACATACATACACACACCTTATTTTACTTAAATGTATTTCATTTTGCTTTTGGGCAGAGAAGGTGAATCTATATTCCATTTTACCAAGTCACAAAGGGTTAGTAAGTTGAATGAATGCAGATACATTATCTAATGTTTAAATAAATGCACTGAGTATGAGGGTTATTTACTTACCAGCGTAAACAATGATTTTGTAAATAAGAAACATACATGATAAATTAATACTGGACATATCATGGGGATACAGACAGGGTCGTTTCTAATGATGGGTGATGTGGGCGAGGGCGCAATCTACTTGAGGGGCGCTATCGCCTATCGCTAAACTTACCTCCAACACTGTTCCAGCGACGCACCTCCTCTAACGAGGTAAGTTGAATGCGACGGCGCTCCTTGGCTGCTTTGGGTCTACACTGAAGGTGCAATCACTCGAAGATAGGATAGCCTGCTGCGGCTCCTTTAAAACTCCTCCCCCAATGCAGGCGCAATGACATCACTCACCAGTATCTGGGGAAGGTGCTTGTGAGTGATGTCACTTTTCAGCACTCTGTGCAAAAAAGGTTTGCTGTCACTGGGTATTATTCTCTAAAGTCTGAATTGTTGCGTAAAGGTATGAATTTGCCAGCTAAAGACGGTCACAATAGACTACTACCGTCACAGTCGTGGCTTTATAACGAGAATATTGTCGCAGTCGAGACTTTACAATGGGAGAATTGTTGCAGTCGCAGATTTGCTATGGAAATCTGCTGTGTGAGAATTAGACAGTCAAATTCGGACTTTAGAGAATAACTCCCATTGTGATAGATGTTTTTAGGAAGGGAAAGAATTTTACAGTCCCTGCTAATCCTGTAGAACTCACAAGCGCAGCATCAGGAATGCAGATCGCAAGGCCTCCATACAACTAGTCCAGTTATAATGCAATAATCTTCTATTCCTTGGCCACCAGGAGTAGCAAAGTGTAACACAAGGCAAATCTTTCAAATATATGTATTTACAAATAATACTGTACCAGCCATACTACTACTAACCCTATTATCCTGGTCACTACAATGATCATTTCCATGACTTTATTTAGCTGTCCCTGAGTAGTGTTATAATTGATATCCTTCAATAAATGAGTAGAAAATGAGTTCTGGCATGAACAGGAGTAACTAGTAATACGGAATAATGTACCACTTGTTAACATGAAATCAATTTACATATACAGTTTCTCCACTTTAAATAAATTGTTGCTTATTTATCAGTACATTAATAGAAAATATGAAGGCAGAGCACAAGATACTATCTGAATTTCTAAAGTTACTGAGGGAAAAGTGTTCTTGTTCTCCCAGCTAAGGGGGAGGGTCCTCCCTGCTAGGGGATTTCCCAATGGGGAGCTAAAGAGATTAAAATTTGTGTGTACAAAAGTCTCCTAGGATTAGGGGACCTCTAGGTTTGTTGTAATCTCTCATCCCTATGTAGTATGGGATGGAGTTCCTCTATAATTTTGCTCAGGACCTCCATATCTGGATTGTAGGTAACCACAAGGGGTATCCTGACTTTTTCTGGTGGCTGTTTGTATATCAGGAGCTCATTTCTAGATATGGCGGTGGCTCTTCTAATTTGGTTGTCTGTATTCCTGGGGCTGTAACCTTGTTTGATTAAATCCTGTCTGAGTTGCTCTAGATGTCTGTCTCATTCCGCAGCAGAGAAAATGAGGTTGTATCATATAGCCTGATTATAGATAATTGATTTCTTTGTGTACTTGGCATGGAAACCGTCCTGTCTAAGGTATGTGTATCGGTCAGTTGGTTTATGGTAAATGAATATTTGATAGTTACCATTCTTAATGTATATTGTTGTGTCTAAAAACTGGATTTATGTTTTCAAGTGGCTTAGCTGTAGTTTTATTGTGGGATGAAAGTGTAATTTTCATGAAATTTGAGGAGGTCTTCTAAACTGGAGGTCCATATTATTATTATATCATCAATATAGCGGAAGTAAGCCATGGGCTTAATGATACATGATGACAAGAATTCCTCCTCCAGTTTAGCCATTAATAGATTTGCATATTGTGGAGCAAATCGAGATCCCATGTCAGTACCTATTTGCTACAGGTAGCGGTCCTGGCCAAATGAAAAGTAGTTGTGGGTCAGTTTGTATTGTGTGAGCTGTGTAACTGGTTCTGTAAGTGGATTTTCTTTTTGTAGGAAGAAACGGCATGCTGTGATACCATCATCGTGTGGAATGTTTGTATAAAGGGATTCTACATCCATAGTGGCCAAGATGGTTCCCTCAGGTATTGGGTCTAGGGCAGCAAGTTTATTTAGGAGGTCTGTGGTATCCTGAATATAACTGGGTGTGGTCCTTAGTATGAGTTTGATAACATTTTCCACCCAACCGGAAATGTTTTCTATGAGTGTGCCTACTCCAGAGATAATAGGTCTGCCAGGATTTCCCTCCTTGTGGATTTTTGGTAACATATAAAAATAGCCAATTTTTGGATCCCTGGAGATATGGGTATGTGCATGATCTCTTAGACTGGCAGGAAAGCTCTTAAATATTTTTTACAACTTGTTTCCTGAAAATGCCAGTGGGATCCCCTTGTAAGTTTGAGTTAGTGTGCGGTGTTTGACAGTTATCTGTGTGCCTCCTGGATGTAATCTTATGTGTTCACAATAACAATAGCGCCACCTTTGTCTGCAGGATTCATAATAATATCCCTACACTTAACAACAAACACTAACGGATTTGAAATTCATAAATGCTACCAATTAAAAATCCCTCCATCCAGTGATGGTTCGTGTGATATTTAATCACTTTTTCAGTCGGGCTGAATTTGTTTTTAATTAATTAGTCCTGTGCAAGACAGATGCACATTATTGAGTAACAGTGTTTAGGAGAAACAGATGAGATATTGGTAAGCAAGGCAGACCACAGTATAAGTATGTGAAGGGGGTCACAGGTTAATCCCTATTGATTTTCCAAGTATGTGTACAGCACCACTGGGAAAGGCCAGTTCTGCTGGCAATCAGCTAGCACAAATACATTATAAATCTTGCTGTCTGCTTCCACTGATCATAGAAACTTACCTCCTCTGTTGCAACTTAAAATGAGCTGAATATGAAAGCATTTAGACGAGCAGCATTTAGATAAGCTGTTTTCTAGAATATATAAAACAGCATTGTGATGCTCCGGTATGAAAAAAATAAACGGTAAAATCCATCAATACTAATTTAGTCAGAAACCATATGAATGAAATAAAAATAATAATTGGAACACGTCTAACTTGCTCATTTCTGTATCTTACAGTCAATATTTGTTGTTAAAAAAAGTAAAGAAGAAAATAAGAAGTTATACATTAGGGACAGATCATTTAAACAAAGAAGAGCATATTCTACAAAACTCAGAAATCTAGTCCACTAGTATATGCTTTGGGAGTCATTCTTGGAAACTGCATCAAGGAATTTCTTTTCCATGATCCCTTTAATAAATATGCCCAGTAATATGAATTGTAGCTCTCTGCAATGAACCACAATTTCCACCATCATCAATTTCCACCATCATCCTTCAGATGAACCATTTACCAACAGCTGGAGGACTGTTTGATTTGGGAAAACCAAGTTCTTCTTTTGTGCAGAGATATTTCTTAGCTGCAAACTTGGATGTTTCCTATTCACATCACATCAGCCACCCAAACTACTCTGCAAGTTCTAAGCATTATGGGACTTCCTACATAATGTCCCTCTCTAATGTCAATCCCTAATTAGGGTGGAATTTAATAAAATAAAAAATACCGATATTGATTACATTTTACCAATATCGATCACAATTTTGCCAATATCGATTTTATCAATATCAGATTTTTCCCGATATTGAAAATTTGATAGAAACTTTTCAATCTGTTTATATCTATGGAAAATCCATAATATCGATAATTTCAATATCACCATATCAAAAATTCGATTCAGATTTTTAGATAATTTTCACATTTTTTAAATTGAATTTTTCAGTTGGAAACAGCCTTTTGGACTTTAATAAATTTCGCCCTTAGGTTGGAATTTAATGCAAAGAAATTGCTCAGTCAAAGACTCACAGATAAACATCAGAGTAATTTTCTGGTGGTGAAATATCACTATAAAATAAACTTGTGCTTTTCCAACCTGAATGGGATTATCTATCCTTCTGGAGATACTGTATATTATTAAAAATAAAAACTCATACTCAAATTATATTTAGCATTTTTTTTATATACTTTGTGCACTAAAGACTTCCTGCCCAGTTCTTGCTTTATTGCACAGCTGGTGTCTATAAGAAATAGAGTTTACAATTTAGATAGTAAGCTCTACAGGGCGGGGACCTCCAACCTCTTGTGCCAATCGCAACCTGTCACTTAAAGTGAAGTATTCTTGTGATACTATAAATATTATACTTGTATTGTTTAATGCACTTTTCCCATGCCTGTATTATACTTCTATTGCTGAATTGTACAGCGCTGCGTACATTTTTGGCGCTTTATAAATCAAATAATACATACAAATGTAGGATCCAGCAAGCATCTGGGTAGAGCACTCCGTTAAATCATTCAGCCTAAGAGGCACTTCTTTGTGCACTGTCTGTCCAGTCTTGTGGCTAGTGAGATTTTATGATTCTAACAGAGCTGCCTGCCCAGTCAACCCCTAACTTGATGTTTTCACTGCTGGCTACACAGCACTGTGGGTAGACAGCCTAAAGTCATTAGATCTCAGAAACACTTCAGAATTCTTCAGCAAAATATATTAGATAAACATTGGGAATTATCTCTAACGACAGATCTTATTAATATTAATACAGTGTGCCCAAGAGACTATAGATCTCCTCTAAGAAAATGCCTACCAAACAAACACTGTTAAATCTATATTCACCTTCGTTTTCCACATTGACTTGATATTTGTCTAAGAACATGAATAATGACATTCCTGTTGTGTTGACGTTAATCAAAGTCTGTAAAAGTATATCTAACATTGCTTCTAGGAGTTAAATTGCCCTTAAGGGCCATGGACCATTTTCTATATACACCTCTTTATTTTCTCATAAAAGTATAAGATCACAATATCTACACTAGGACATAGGTCACGGTCTGCCAAAACTAAGAACACTGACAGATTTACGAGGTTCCAAATATTAATAAATACAGGCAGCAGATTATACACTGGGTACCCTAGACTTTTTAATTATTCACTCAGAACCATAGACCTGTACTGCATCTTAATCCAGCACTGACAGGCAGTCTAACTTAGACAAACTGCATGTTCATTAACCTAGAGTACATTACCCTTTAATCGTCACTTTAGAGCAAAAATACTTTTCATTAGGCATAGGAGTACCCTTCAAGCTTTTAGCTAATCATCCATAAATACACTGAATAACAAAAAGAAAAAAAAAAGACAAATATTTTTTCAATCCCCGCCCCCAGAAACGACTATTTTTAATTCACATTTTGCTACAGGATGGTTTTCTCAGAGAATATTAATAAAAGTAACTGAAATAAACTGTATGCTGTATCCATTTCAATACATTTTTCTCTATCTAATAACCTCATTATGTCGCTTTAGACAAATCACTACTAAAAAAAAAACTCCATCCATACAGTAACAAAGCAGGGCTGAGTCACTCCTATAGGATAAAGAAATGCTGTATTATTAACCGATATGTAGTTTTTAGACATTTTGGGTGAAATCTATTAAACTCAGAAAGACTGCTCTGGGTCTTTCCGAGTTTACCAGGTAAAATCTTGCATTGTTATTGCGATATTTTATTTAGAGAGATAGACTTTTTCCTATCTCAATTTTTTTTTTGACATACAACTAATGTAAAATATGGATGTCTTTCTATCAGAAAAAAAAAATCAAGATGGAAAAACTCTCTCTCAAAAACTCTATCTCTATCTCAAAATCTCAAAAAATCTTGCGAGATTTCACTCTAATTCAGAAAGACCGAGAGAGGTCTATCAGAGTTTAATAAATTTTGCCTAATTTTGTCTCCCCAGGGCAAAAAAAAATGTACTTTTATAAACATACAAATCACATTTTCAATACATGTATCCCCGCTTCTAAGCAACCACAGAACAGAAACGGACAATGACAAAGTACTGGGAATTTGAACTGCAGCGGAATGACAACTGTCAGGGTCAAACTACCCACAATTCAATGCAACTGGCATCATTGAGGCAAACATTGTTGCACTAAACTAATTTATGTTACTAGAAAGTCAGAGCAATGGCAAACAATGTAAAGTGTATGATTTTCATTGATAACTGCCACTGCTGAATTATTATCATCCCTCTTGCTGTGCAATTCATGCACACGATTCCCCCGATGCGCAGTTATCCATTAAGAATACCTGTTAGAGTGGTTTGCCCTCATTCCAAGTACCCCCTAACTGCTGGCAAACCCCCTCATGCACACTGGGACAACTTAAAATGAGGAGGCCAAATTTAATTTCCCCATATAGCACCTCTACCCCTGCTGTACAGAAGTAAAATGTGTTTTAATGATGTATATCGTGTTTGCTAGGGGCATTTTTTACGTTTTATTTATTTTGCATTTTTAGGGAAACAGTCCACAACAATTAGCACCTTGTTCTATTTAGGAAACATAGCTCTTATCTGAAGTTAACTCATTGCACACAAATATTTGCTGTATCTGTTAATGATCTTATTCTGCTTCTATAGATCTTACAGTATATGTAAGAAATACTTATTCTAGTGACTACAGGCTTCAGTTTGTAAAATCCTAATAAAGGAAATATTTGCAGTTATATAATTTCCCAAATTCTATGGTCTAGATGAGTCTCAGCTCTACTGATGACTTATAAACTCTAGTAATACAAGGGAAAATAAGGCTGAGTAACTAAGTCTGTTGTAATGCCTACTGCATCAAACTTCTAATCATTCTTCCTTAAGTAAAAACGAAACAAAGCAGAGATGTGCTAAATGTGTGCAGTCCCACATCAGGCGTAATAAAAAAATTTTCCTTTTCAAATGGTAAGCTAATGGAATACACCTTATTATTATGTTGTAGATATTTCAAATGTATTAAACTCCGAAAGAACGCTCGGGGGAGGGGTTATTCACTAAGGTGCAAATTCAACTGTCGAATTAGCAAACAACGGATTCCCATAGCAAATCCATGACAATTTCCCCATTATAAAGTTGTGACAAATTTTAATGCTAAGATTGCGACAATTTTCCCATAATAAAGTCGTGTCTGCAACAATATTCATAAAGACGCGACTGCGACAGTAGCAGCCTATTGCGATGGTCTTTATCTAGCGAATTCGCACCTATACGCAACAATTCGGACTTTAGCGAATAACTGTCTTTCCGAGTTTATCGAGTGAAATCTCACATTGTTCTCACGAGATTTTTCTTCAAGTTTTCGATCTCTATTTTTCGATAGAAAAGTAGCCATGCTACTAATGTAAAGTAGGGCTACTTTTCCATCGAAAATGTGAAAAAAAGAAAATTGAGATAGAAAAACTCAATCTTGAAAATTAAATTAAAAAATCTCGCGAGAACAGTGCGAGATTTCACTCGGTAAACTCTGTAAGACCCAGAAGCGGTCTTTCTGAGTTTAATAAATATTCTCAGGCATCAATTTTTTATTTGTACTGGTGCAAATGTACTCTGAGGAGGCAAAATCAGTACCACCAAAACTCAAAGGAAAACTAGCAAATTATATGTAAAATACATTTCTTCTTATAATAAATGATATTTTTGGTTTAAGCTGAAATCTCCAGGCCTATGGACACTGTTAAATGTAGCTCCCGCTCTCCTTAGCCAGGTTGCTTTCAGTTTAACTCACAGCAGTTTAATTGCTTTTGGCTTGTCATTACAGATCTGATGGTTATTTTATGGACTAATACAGAGTTATACATTGTTCGTGTGTGTGTATACTGCAAACGGCACAGTCCAGTTACTAAAGTAGCACCAAGATAAAAGCACGAAGAATACTGAAATATTTTAAAAGAAAAAAAAAAAAAAGAACAAAAATAAATAAATAAATGATAGGCTAACAGTAAATTAGTATTGCCTTATTTAGCAAAAATATATTTCCATAATTCCTCATCTGATAAACACCACCATGTGTTTGTGGTCTAACTCCAGCTACATTGAGTCCCAGTGGGAATCCAGTTTATATTTCTATTCAATACAAAGCATGTGTACAGTAACAAGTATATAAAATGAGATAAGTAGCTCAATTTAAAATTGTCATTTAAGGGGATTTAAAAACGCCCAGAAAGATGAATACACTGTGTTTTATTTTCTACATTAATGAGCAATAAAACGAGAATGGAGAAGGCAATAAATACTATTTTGTTTTGTAATAGCTTTTTTTTTTTTTTTGAAAATGCTACAACTTGTGTTTTTTCATCTATGTAGTTGTACACAACCTGAAAATTGATTACACTTTAAACCTCATCTAATTTGCTTTGCTTTTCAATTTATAGCCACTTCTAAAAATTTCATAACTCAGCTACTATAGACTATATTTGCCTTCTTATTGATTAAGTTCATATCTCAGGGGCATGCCCTTACTTTTAAATAAATGTTAAATATTATTTAAGGGGGCAAAAAACAACATTGGCATTCATATCTGCACACCAAACAAATGTAACAGCGGCAGTCAAAAACAGTAAATAAGAGATCATCGAATCGTTTTAAGCTTGTGTTAAAAGCTGTCTCTTCTAACAGTGTGGTGATAAGTCAGCCTTATAGCAGAAGCATTCAGCACAATGTTCTTACTGTAGAAAAGCTTGGGATTAATTTGCAGACTAATATCGTACACAAGCCGTCTGACCCACTTAAAGGAACAGTTGTCTCACAGACAAAGAAATCTACAAACAAGAAATAAACTAACAAATATCAAATGTGTATATATATATATATATATATATATATATATATATATATATATATA
>WMED01015427.1:0-13655 GCA_019650415.1 Pipa parva | reverse complement strand
AAAGCAGCATGGATGGGGTAAGAAAGGGAAGGAAAGAAGCAGGGAGGGGGACAGGGAACACTTTACCTTTAAGAATTTTTTCTTTGAGATGCACATCCTAATAAAATAGCCTGCACATGCCTATGGAGATTATACAGGGTTGAGGGGGAGTGCTTGAGGATGACGTCCTAGTAGGAGCACTGAGGAGTAAGATGCCTGCACTCTGCTAGTACTTCTATGCAGAGATGACGATGATCTGATTCTAATCCCCTGAGCTTCCAGACAGAGCAATTCACATAGGATAAGAATCAGATCATTGGGCCGCCACTGCACAGAAGCACTATTTGTCTACTATGCGGTGCAGCAGGCTGAGAGTCTGAGAGTGGCAATATGCAGGTGTGTCAGTCATCAAGGTCTGGGGTGGGGAATGATTTCATTAGTCCACCTAGGGTGCAAAAAATACCTTGGCCCGGCCCAGCTTTCTTTCATAATAAGTTTTACATCCAAAAACTTAGGGTGCTCTTATCCATCTCCATGGTAAATTTAACTGTCAGATGTTACTCATTGGCTTTATTAATGATTTATTTAGAGGGGAACTATAGTCAAAATACATCTTTACATATGCAGTACTATACCTTAGTGAAAAGTGTTTCTCCTCAGTAGTTTTTTCATTTGACGCAAAATGGTGGAGTTGGCAGCATTGATAAACTCCTGCAAGAAATGTGTGTGTCATGTGTACTGGCCAGTTTTCCATGAAAAGGTACCCTACTTACTACTTAGCACATGAGCGCAAGTTAACTTTCCCTCTTTAATCTCCTGTAAATAAGCTTAATCAATGCAGTCAAAAGGTCAGCACACTGCTTAACCAATAGCAGTCAGGCAGCTTTTTCTTCTCATGTTGCCTGACTTGTAGAACAGAAAGGGGAGAGGAGTGGTGGGAGGAAAATGTTGGCTCTCAGGAAAACTAATTAAGGAAAGCAAACTGCAAGTATTATTTCTTCCCCAAATGTTTTTTTAACTATTTGTGTTAGCAATTGGCTTAGTATAAAGGAGTTTTATATGTATGTGTGCAGTTATATCAGCAATATAGTGCCCCTTTAAATCCTTCAGTAGAGCCACCCCAAAGAATTAGAATATCATCCACAAACCTGACATACAGGAGTATAGAATTTTTATATGGGGATTCAAGAAACAAAATCTTATCAAGCTTATATACAAACACCTTAGCAAATGATGGGGCAACTGCAGACCCCATTGACATTCCCTGTTTTTGCCAATAGAATTTCTGATTAAATCTAAAATAGTTTTTCTTAAGCACTATAATAAGTCAGTCAGTTAAAAAATATATCATATGGTGAGACATACTTGTTTCCAACAATGCATCTCTATGAAGTCAATACCTTCTTGCTGAGTTGTAGAAGTATATAATGCCTATATATCTATACTGGATAGCCACACATCTTTATCAAGATCATTAAGGTTTTTAAGAAGATTTATCATTTGTATCTTTTAAACAAGTGGGGATTGCTCTCACCAAAGGGCGACATTGATTAAAGTCGTAAATTTTCGATCGATCGATCGATCGATCGATCACTCTGCCTTTAATAAATTTCGTCCTTGCAAGGGTTGTAAAAAGAAATCTACAAATTGAGCAACAGGTTCTAATACAGACTCATTTCCTGCCAGTATAGGTCTTCCTGGTGGACCCTGAAGTGATAGTAACTGTCAAAAATTATTCATCATTATTTATTAGGCCATTCCTATAGGTCAGGGTAACCAAAAGTTCAACCTCTTTCTTTATCTCACAAACTGGATCCCCAGATGTTAATCTGTTCTGGTAAATATACACTTGATAAAGAGCCCTATGGCTCGAAACAAGTTGTGTGGTTAATAAATAAAACACAAGGAATATTCTCAAAAGCTTCAACTTTTTTAAAATTATAACATGAATTTATTGTCGGAAACTGGGACAACAGAAGCTGAGCCAAAACAATTTAAACCAGTATGAACTGTGTTATGTGATGCAGAACCAGCTTTGAAAGTGGCCGAAATTTATTAAAGTCAGAAAAACCACTCTGGGTCTTTCCGACTTTACTGATAGAAATCTCATTTTATTCTAGTGAGATTTCGTTCATGATCACGAGATCAAGTTTTGTGATCCCAAATTTTCTGTATTTTCCACAGAAAGGTAGCCATGCTACAAATGTAAAGTATGGCTACCTATCCATGGAAAACAATGTGTAAATTTGAGATCGATAAACTCAATCTCGAATGAAATCTCAGGAGATCAACCCAAGATCTCTCTTGGTAAAAGTCGGAATGACCGCTTCTGATTTTAATAAATTTCGCCCCACTGGACTCACTGAAAGATTCTTTAGACTTCTGGTAGGCCACTTTGACATTGCCCTAACTTGTCTTGCAAATGTAACAAATACAGACATAATTGTAATAGCTGGTCATTATTGTTTGTTCCAAACAGAAAAATCTCCTGGTTGGGATAGGAATAGTCAGGGAAGCTGGGAACTTTTTGGTTAACAATACTGTATTCTGAATATAACAGACACCAGCAACTGTAGTAAACTGATTTGTCTTAAATGGAGGGTAAAGGTAAAATCCAATGCACACTACAATTATTATTAAATATTATTATAAAAATTAATCTGTTATGAATAGGCCTACTGTCAATTCAATAAATTTTTTCTACAGTATTTACAGTATACTAAAGTAGGCATGAATCATCACAAGGAAGGACAACATTAACATTTTGTTGTGTGTTGCTCACCAGTATTGTTGACAGAGAATATTTACATAAATTACAATTGTTTTTTACATACATTTCAATGGCAGAACATTCCATGCTCTTGTTGGTTGATACAATTTCTAAGTGTTTTGAGTCAAATGTCAATAGCAACAGCTACCCAGCATAACCCCACAATTTCACCACGTTCTTTTGCCAAAATCAAGTCATATTCATGCCAATATGCCTATTTTGCAGGGAACAGACAAGACAACATAATTGTAAGACAATTTGCCACTCTGCACAAAGTAGCATTTCTTTGTTAATTATGCAAAGCTGGTGAAGTTGTGCATTGTTACAAATTTACACATCTACAGGACAATTCACACTTTGACAAATATCATTTGTCTCCAAGTCATTTTGGACCATTGATCTTGCTAGACTTTTTAACTCCGATATCATAATGGGCGAAATGTATTAAACTCGGAAAAGCTGTTTTGCCTTTTCAGAGTTTAATCAGACTAACACCCGGAAGTTTCTCGTGGTAAGTATCGCGAGATTTGTTGTGATCAATACTTGCTGAGAGAAACTTTTTCTATTGAATATTTCCATGGAAAGGTAGCCATACTACACTACTGTAAAGAAAGCGAAAACGAGCTTTTACGAGTTTAATAAATTTGTTAAAGACTCATTTTCTGTAAAAAAAAAAAAAAAAAAGAAATTTGCACCAGAAATCAAATATAGTTTAAACAAATACTTTCTGGTTACTACTGTTTTGCAATAGTTTTAGATGAATTAGTTTGGTCTTATTTGTTATTCATGTCATTTCCTTTGATATATGTAATTCCTATAACAAAAAGATCTGTTCATATAAGAAACAAAAGGGAAATGTATTTAGTTTACACATGGTGCACAGTTTCAACAGCTTGTTGTAGCTTTCAAAACTATGACATTTATGAGATATTGGGTTAGTCAAATATATCCACAAAATTAGTCAGGATCAGCAATTATCCTGAGGCAAACAAGGTTTCATTAAATCTTATTTTGAAGACTTCCTTTAACGTAGTGAATCATTGCACAATTCTTCAACATTACGCAAACCATGTATTTATGCACCTCTTGATCACTGTTTGTTGTAAATGTGAGAACTCAAATATTCATTCAATCTATGTCAAGGTGACAGTTTTCCATGATGTATTGGTGTGAATACCAGCTTATCTAAGGCACACTGACTTTTTTTTTCAGCTGATTTTCTAATTTATATAGCTCTGGATCTTGGAAGTCATCAATGACATCATTATTAAATAGCAACATCAACCTACAAAATATAACATTACTTAAAATGTCCCCAGTGAAACATTGCATAGATCATCTTTGATGGCACATAATAAATGAGCTAAGAACCCCCAGAACAGTGATAATTTCACTTTTGGTTGATACAGGATAACTACATTAACTGCCCTTTTTGTGAATCAAATCAGCTTTTTATTGCATATCTAATTATTCCTCAAAAATGTATAACTCCTTTTATCTAATCATACATTGCTGAGACAGTAAATCTCTTTAATCTCTTTGGATGTTTCCAAGTAATATAGACTTAGGCATGTGTAGTCCTCAGGTGCAGATTTTACACTGGGGAGAATAAGAACTGTACAGACACAGTTGCTTGCAGGTGACCAACCCATTTATGAAACCATCATATTTTATACCTTTTTCACTGAAACATATCCAGTTACAATGCCCAGTTACCTTTGGACCATGAATTTTATTGGACAATACTCTAATGCTTACATATATCTGCCTTTCTGGGCCCCCTGGTTTGTTAAGCTGGTTGGACCCTACACAGCAGTACCCCCATAACCCACTGTTGATGGCCCTTATCAGTGGAATATTCAGGAACAATGCTTTGGGGGGGGGGGGGGGGGGGGGGGGGGGGGGGGGGATAACACCACCCTTTGTTTGCTTAACCCATGTATCAATAGGTCAACATTATACAGGTAAGTAAGTCATATCTCTTTTTCTTGATGGAACCACTGTATTCATGACCAGGTTTGTTAAATAAAGCTTAAAGTCCACATAATCTTGGATTAATTTGAATTTCCATTGTCAGTGTTTTCTTTTTCAAGAGTCCATATTATATGATGTGTGACATGTTAGAATCCAACAGGTGCAGTCCTTTTAACATTTTCCATAGAATTAAAGGGTTAATATGAAATGTACAGGACATAAAAGATAATTCAGGAGGTCAAAGAAGTTGCTGGTCAAGTCTGGAAGCACAGTCAATAACTCCACAGGTAAAACAAAAAGTTTAATATATGACAAACGTATTTCTAGTAGATTGTAAGCTCTACGGGGCAGGGACCTCCAACCTCTTGTGTCAACTGCAACTGCAACCTAGTACTTAAAGTGAATTATCCTTGAGATATTTTACTTGTATTGTACAATGCACTTTTCCCATGTTTGTATTATATTTGTATTGCTGAATTTACAAATACATATTTTCATTCCCTCCTGTAAATACTAGGCTAAATCCTAGTGTGAAAGGAATCTTACAAGCTATAGCATTCAAAGGATAACATATGGGGTTTGGTTATCACTCAATACATGTTCTTTTGAGAATATAACATACTACTGATTATGCTGTTCCACAGCCATCATGTTAAAGATATTTTAATCTATATAAATTAAGAAATATTAAGGACCTTCATATTCAGCTATGTTTTCCTAAACTAATAAAATATTGAAAGATGAAAACAGAAATGTAAAGAAAAACATTGAAACCATATTTTATTTCTGTAAGGATCCAGTTGAAATACATGTTACAAGTTATATAGACAAGTATCAGTTCTGTTTAGTGTTAAAGCTCCAGAATTTGCTATATTGTAAGAGAAATCATTTTATGGTTGCATACTTAAAAAAGGTTTAAATACCGTCCCTTTACATTGCATAATTCAGAGTCTCAGATGTTAGAAGGTGAAAAAGAAAATGCTTAGAGATGCTAATAAGTGCCATTAAAAAGGAATCATGTAACACTAACTTAATGACTGTGAGCTGCTCGGAAAGTGCTGTGGTGGAATTAAAAGCTGAACAATTATTCAAGAATGGCTTGAAGAAATGTAAGAAAGAGGATAATTCATTAAAGAGGCCTGGTTAAAATTAGACTCTACATATTGAAGATGTGACACAATAGAATATGTACCTAGAGATGTACTTTGCCCACCTTTCATCCAGACAAAGCACTTTAGATATATGATCGCTCTACTTTTTTTGTGTAATGTGTATGTTTCTCTTTGTATTAAGATAATAATACAGATTCTTAACTGAAAGAGGATAGTCATATTTGCACCATATTTCTGCTGCTTCTAAACGAATATAAATCTATATAATTGCTACGCTGTCAAGGATGTTCTAGACCTGACTAACAGAATAAAATGACAATATCTACATTCTAACAATACGCACATTAAACACTGAGTACTTACAGAGTAATTATTATGAACTGAGGGATGGGATTGGATTTTTGCCAAGGACATAGTTGGTTGCCAGGCCAGATCTTTTATTAATACAGTAATTTACACAATTGACTTTTGCTTCAACTTAACAAAGCTCTCTTAATTATGTAGATTTAACACATCTTTATTAAAAATTTTCCATTTTTGTAACTTTATTTGTTTAAAAATATTGTAAGCATTTCATGAAAAGTTTATAATAAGGCATTCACTGTAACACTTAAAGCTCAAGGAATATGACCATCTCTATTGATTAGAATGCTTAGTGCATCTATTGCTGATCATACACACAATGCAAAGTCCAATGAGATTTAAACAAATCGACCCTGAAGAGTTTAAGGAATGGCCTTACAGGTGTAAAATAGATTCCTTACAGTATAAATATATACCTACATTATTAATATTAATCATTCTGCATTGTAAAATGAATACATGTCTGTTTAATGCATAGATTAGATTAGTTTATTGTCACTGTATAAGTACATACATACATACATAACAGCAAAAGTACAGGTGTGTCCATGAGACAGTATTAACAGAATAAATAATATTAGTAATAAATAATAGTATACAAGCAAGTGCAATGATTTTAATGGTAATAATAATAGTAGCACCAAGTAGATTAATTAATAGATAGCAACACAAATGATTATGTTATAGCGGGTCAAGCATGGACAATAGTAGTAGTACTAGGGGACATGAAGGGAAATACACAGTGGCTAATGTTCAGATAGGGAAAGGTTCAGTCTGATAATAGAATCAGGAAAAAAATTCTTCCTAAGTCTGTTAGTCTGAGAGTTCAGACATCTAAATTGTCTCCCAGATGGTAATAAGGAGAAAAATCCATGGTTTGGATGGTAGGCATCAGCAATGATATTGCGTGCTCTGGACAGGCAGCAACTTCAATACTGTAGATATCTTCAATGGAAGTTAGTTGGGTACCAATAATAGATTGTGCCATCTTGACTACCCTTTCAAGTGCCTTATGGTTCGCAGCACTACAGTTGCCAAACCAGATGGTAATGCAGTATGTCAGAATACTCTCTATGGAGCACCGATAGAAATGGACAAGTATTCTAGTACAGACCTGCTCTCTTCTGAGACACCTGAGAAAATAAAGCCTTTGTTGGGCTTTGTTTATAGACTTCGAGGAATTAGGGACCATGTTAGGTTGTTGGATATGTGGATGCCCAAGAACTTAAAGCTATCCATCTTATCCACCTCAACATTGTTGACTAGGACTGGGGGGGTGCCTATTTTCATTGTTTCCTCTCCTAAAGTCAATAATCAGCTCTTTTGTCTTCCGGGCATTCAGAGATAGCATGTTGAGGTCACACCAGGATACTAGGTTTCATACTTCATAGATGTAGGCGGTTACATTGTCACCCTTGATGAGACCAATGACAGTGGTATCATTGGCAAATTTGATGATATAGTATGTGTTGTGAATAGCAAGCAAACATAGGTGAAAAGGAAGTAGAGGATGGGACTTAATACACATCCTTGAGGAACTCCAATGTTAAGACTGATGACAGAAGAGACAGAGCTGTTCAGTCAAACGAACTGTTTTCTATTCATCAGGAAGTCCAGGATCCAGTTGCGCATGTAGGAATCAATGCCAAGTTGCTCTAATTTAAAGAGAAGCATGGGTGGCATGACCATGTTAAACGCTGAACTGAAATCAATGAATAACATCCTATGACTATGTATAATATGATATATTCGAAAATAAATTGTAGTTATAATCTATATTATTAATATATATTGTAATATTGTATACCTTAATTGTAAAGCGACTTTTAAGGTAGAAAAATAGCCCTGATAAAATATCCAGTTTTCCAGTAGCCTCAGTAGCTCATACCTTGAGGTTTAACAACAGCTGGGATAATTACTTTTCTTATCATACAGGTTAAAACACATGTTAGTTAAGGCAGGCCTGAAACCATGATCCTTGTAGGATCTATGGTCTGGAGCTGAGAAACTCTGGTGTAGTTCATTCAGTGCCAGGGCTAGTGGTAGGCAGCTGCCTAGGACCCTGCGGAAGTGGGGCGACTATCTAGGTTTTCGCCCCTACTTTTTTCTGTCCCGCCTTCCCTTTTCCCTGGGATGGCTCTGTCTGTTATAGTGCTTAGCACTAAAATGATCTTCCCCCCATCACTGCCTTTAACTTCCTGTGATCGGCTCAAGTGGGGTTGGTTCAGCAGAGTATATGGAAAGTGAAGGTTGGGATACCACAACAATGGAGAAAGGGTGGATGAGAGAAAGAAACTTGAAACTTGTAGAGCTACACACTACCTTACACCACTTTACCTGCTGTGCTATAGTGCACTATATGGGAGTATGTGCAAAATAAAATCTCCAGCACTCCCAAAGTTAAAAGCAGTGATGTTTATTTTGTCATAGTAAAACAGGATTCAAGTCATACAAAATCATTTAAAAACATCAATAGCGCCTCCTAACACATTTCGTGCCGGTGGCACTTAATCATAGTGTGAGGCGCATGAGAAAAAGCACAATATAAATACCTAGTACTTACCGGGGTATTGGGAACACGTTAGCACTCACAAAGCTGTGTAAAGTATAAGCAGAGCTGGGATGCAGCTATGTGGAAGCATAGTCTAAAACTTGTGCATGGCAGCCATGGTTAATGTATGCAGTACAGAGCAGGGCCGAAATTAGGCACATGTGACCCGGTCACATGTCTTAATTGCTACGGATGCTTACTAGGAACAAATTTGTCAAGTCAAACTAAGTAGAGAGATGCCGTGTGGGTCTATCCTCCTTGGCACCCCATTGGATTTTACAGACTTTTGACTGTTTGCTGCGGATTATGGGGATTGAGCGGTCCTAAATTTTGTTGCTTATCTGCACTATATGGGGTCTGCTGCACTGTATGGGGCACAATGGAGGGGAGACTACGGCTGGGGAGCACATTTTGGCATTCTCACCTAGGATGCCATTAAACCTTTTCCTGGCACTGTACTCACTTGATCAATGGTTAGCAGCAAATCACTTGGACATTGCTCAATAGCCCAATATAATTATATAGTGGTCAGACTGATCATTAGCAAAGTGCCCAGTTTATTTGTTCATTATCCAGCAGCTAGCCAATTGCATTACACTAAAGTATGGTCTATTTTCTCAAACACCGTACACTATGGAAAAAGTATGCCATCTGATAAAGGGAGGTACCTCCCATTAAAACTTTAATTTAATTTGTAACTTAATCCCAAATGCCAACCAATTTATTTTAAGTTTAATGACCCCCAAACTAAATCACTGCAGCTTATTTACAGGCAGTGAAGGTCAACTCTGAAAAGACAGAGTGCAACTCACATATGTGCAGTTGAGAGTTGTGCCAGATCAAAGTAGGTTAGTAGAGAGCATTCAAATGCTTATGTAGACTGAACAAGATGGAAAAATAGATTGCATGGAGTCACTATACAAGAAACATTTACTGTATTTACAGTAAGGGTAACTAGTAGCATATTAGAGCTCTGCTTTACTGGCCATTGTCACTCTTTATATAGTAGTCTGTTTATTTGTTCCAGTCAGCCCAATTAACATTATAAATCCTGCCTGCTCTTCACTAGAGGAAAATTACTTTCTAATTAAGAATTATATACAATTCCCATTTATCAGCTGCTAAATCTCATAGTGCTTTGTAGCTTAGAGACACATTTAAACTTTTTTGAGAAATATAGGAGTAATGCCAAAGCCATCAAATATTATGTAATATCTATGACCAGCTACGATAAGTTTTATTTTAAATCACAATGTACCAGTTTGTGTTGACATTAATCACTGTTCAGTCTGACCTTTCTAAAGCACTTGTTCCTCAGAATAGAATTTCAGCAGATAAAGTGAAAACATACCAAAAGGAATTTTATTTAGTTACAATTGACAAATTTAGCAGTTCTTGTTTTTTCTATGCATGTAATTTCGGTGAGTTTCTGAAATACTGTATAAAATTTCTTAAAACAGACAATTGAGTTGGTTAAACATGAAAATGTTGAATTATGAAATTAAAAATGACATATCTAAAAGGTGTAAAAGTGTAACCACATTTTGAGGAGGACCTGATAAATCCATCTGTACTTTTCCAGGCCAGTCATAAAGGAGACTTTCTCTACAGTGATCATCAATGTGTTACACAAGCTGTCATTGGCACACAATTCCACCTGCTGACAGCGTCATTTCTGATCTTGTGGTCCTCATTAGTAGAAGGCAGATAGTGCTAGCTAGTGTGTGACATGTCACACAAGTGCCTTGTGTCCTAAACATATTGGATGCTCTATATTGTTTAATTTTAACTCTTTAAAGGAGCTTTCCTTTATTGTTATTTGTGTTTTTTTTTGCATACTTATTAGGCTATATAATTTTTAAATCTGGAAGCTTATACAATATGAGTTCACCCAGAGTACATCAAAAGGAAGTTTCATGTACATCTGCAAAAAAAGTGTTCTAAAATTTAGACTGTAAGCTCTATGGGGCAGGGACCTCCATCCTCTTGTTTCAGTCATGGCCTGGCACTTAGAGTGATATATTTTCTTAAATATACTGTATGCTTGTAATTGACTTCACTGTATTATAGCTGTATTGTTGGATTGTACAGCACTGCATAACCTTGTGGCACTTTAAAAATAAAAATATGCATATACTGTACATACATATGCAAAATGAGGATATCTAGATGAAGGATGCACCCTAAAAAACGCTTTTATTTTTGAAGATACATTTGATTTTTTTTTCAATAAAATGTTGGATACACATTTATCAAACAATAAAAAGAGGGGTCATGGGCACAGGGAGTTCTCATGTTTTGATGCTATGTGTTTTGCCATATTTTCAAAAGCAATGATCTGCAATGCACGACCAGAAAAAAAGGCTAAAATGTTGAATTTTAAATTAAACTGTATATTGAAGCATTAGTGACTTTACAATACTCAAATCAAGTGTTATTGTCCAGTGACATAATATATTGAATGGTGTGTAGAAGGACCCAAAATGCATCTGTTGCGTGAGCGAGAGACGTTAGGCCACTGTGAGCCATACCAGTGTGCCATGGCTGCAAAAACCCTTGAGCAAGTTACCATTTGCTTATCTTCAAACAGCTGGGAACCACTCAGCTAATACACATGTAGACATTTTACTGCTGCAGATGTATTTTTGAGCAGTTCTAAGTGGTGAAAAGTTAATCAAATGGGAACATGCTCAAGGCATTATGTAACAGTGAAAAGGCAATGAGGTTAAAACAAACTGCCTTTTGTAACATTAGGGTCAAGTCAAGATATTAATTAATCAATTATGTAATATAAACAATAATATTGCTAATGTGAATCTTTAATATCAGTACAGAGCTAAGGAGATAAATTATTCCATGGTGACTACTGCTATTCTAGTTTGAAGAAAATCCCTTTTTATAGATCCTTAATGATCTCTAAAGAAGAAACTGATTATAACAGGTGCTATGTACATAACTATGTACATGTACTACACTATTTAATAACACTTGTTTAATATTGTAACCTACTACTAGATATCACTGTGCATTTATATATTAGTTTCCCAAAAATAGAGAATAGCGCTGACCTCAATGGAGACACAAGAAAAACCAAGGTCCCTAGTGTAGAAGTATTAATCACCATCAAATATTCCAATGTAAGATACACTCAAAAATTCCAGTAGGAAATTCCACATTAAATCCCTGTGTTAGTGATCTTGTGTTAGTATGTGCCTGATACTCCCATCAGCTAAAAAGACAGATGATTCCAAAGAAAAAAAAGTCATAATAGTGCAAATATGTTTATACACCTTTAATGTGACAATTAAAAATACACTCACATTCAAATAGTGGAAATTACGCTCATTAGTGAAGAAAATTCCCAGATGTTAGAATGTCCTAATTTCTCCAATGCGTTTTGCCTTTTGAGGCTTCCTCAGGGAGTACAAAAGTGGCTGAAGTGGCTATATTAGGCTTGTTAATTACTGGCATTTATTTTCAGCTTATGAAAGGAGGTTTACCCACTGTGATGTTTTGTACACCTGTGTGAAGATACAGCAATAAAATATTCATGCCACAGTCCGGAGTTTCCTTTATTTTGTTCCTGGAGTGTATTACTTTTTAGGGGCGCCCAGGGGCTGTCCATTACGCTGATAGACAAAAATCTACAGTTAAGTGCTATGCCATGTACATAAAACACAAAACTTATCATCAACCCCTTGTAACTTTCACTGAGCTAACAATAAGTCTGAGAACACTCCAATAAGGAAGCTCAGGGAAAATTTTTAATATTGGGATCCTATTTTAATTGAAAGATTAAAGGGGTAAGCAATCACAGGAAATAAAGGGAACTTAATATTGTATTATTTATGATACATTATTATGATATAATTGTTAGGAATCAAATAAATTCAATAACTGGTGCCCCAAATAGGGCCTTGAGTAAAAAATAAGTCATCTCATGAGAAATACCCTTTGGGGGTAATTCAGCAAGGTGCGAACTCACCTTGCGATGCTTCGCCTCAGCTCGCACAGACTGTTATGCGTTCGCTGATGTCCTGCACGCGGACATCAGCGAACGCTTTAAAGGGATTCCAGTCTTGGTGAGGCTCGCGAGGCGACTACCCCCTTTGTGTCTGGATAGAGCAGTATACAGTATGTAAGTTCCTATGTTAGCAGAAAGTAGAAAGAAATGAGAAGTTGGAAAGAGGCAGGGCTAAAGTAGTAATTTTATTACAAATTGCATTAAATAACAAAATCATCTCATCTACATCTGCATGTTGCCACTGCTGTCCTATTGCACTACTGCTTTCTATTTTTTTAAAGATTACTCCGAGTACTTGCTTTCTATTCTGTGATTGAATGACATCACTTTGATGTGTGTTTGTGTCATAATTTCCTTCAGCAAATGACAACCTTTCAAGGAATGAGATTTCTAGATGAAAGGTTATTCTATTTAGAACAAAGTAAAAAAAAACAAAACAGAAAAATTGCAAGTAAAAAAATACAGAAAGGAGGTATTTTATATATTATCATGAAATAATAGGATTGGTGATTGTATTTCCTAAATACGGCAATTACATACATTTATAAATTTCCCTAGCAGCTACCTGCATTGATCATAAATATCACAGTTAAGGGTCTAAAAGCTTAAATTACTTCTTATATAATAAATGGCATTATTTCCTACTAAACTCAACTGTTTCAATTCCTCCACCTATTAAGTTTGTCTAAGTTCCATATAGAAGGCTTCACCCCATGGGAATTTTACCAAGGTCTAAAAGCATACCTGTTTTAAAAGTCATTAATGGGGCACATTTACTAAAGTCGAATTGGTTATCCCTATAAAAACGAATTTGGTTAGCGATGGATTTAGCGATATCGATATTATCTCCCATTTATTAAAGCACCCGAAGGCATTACCGCA